>OMLP01003381.1:13762-25989 GCA_900302685.1 Spondyliosoma cantharus | reverse complement strand
CAGCGTTCCACTGTTTGCCTTCCATCTGCCTGAATAATTGAGTGATGCATCTACATATCACAGAAAAACTGATGTTAAGCTCACAGTACATACATTTTATTTTAAATAACATTAACGTGATCTTATATCGTATATTATCGTATCCGGCATTTACACGCTGGATGAAAACTTCTTATTTCAGTAACGTTAAACCGAGCGGCCTGGACGATAGCAAAAGTTTAAATCTTAATTCTATCTTCATTTGGACGGTTTAGGGTTCAACAACATCTTAAGACCTATGCCTGTGCTAAACTCTTAACTAAAAAAGTTGAACAAAGTTGAACACACAGTTATAAACAGTTAGCTTACCTTATCCGCAGGAAAAAAGCTAACGCTATCATAAAACTTTAGGAGCTAACGCTAGCCACCGTTGACGTAACTAACTTTAAAATAACAAACAGCACACCCACATTTGTAACATTCAGTAGTTTGCGTGCTTTAGATTTACACAGATTGATAACGATGTATATTAAAACGGCAAACATATGCAAGACCCGTGCATGCAGAACTTTTTTTGGGATAAATAAAATCAGTCACTTACTGTTGTCACGACAGTAAAAAAAAGCCAAAGATACCTTAGTCCTGGGGGAGGCGCTAAAAAAGTTTGTTTTTTCCGGTCCTGAGACTGGCTGGAGGCTGCAACCGGAAGCGACCCCACACTGGAGGTCTTCAGCCAGACCCCTCTCGGATCATCTCACTCTGTATATTCTCAGTCCACCTGCCCTGATGAAAAAAAGCCTACCTTAGGCATGCCAGAGGCTGTATTATCCCCCACATCAGGCTCTTACCTAGACTGAACTCTAACTAGTGGTGGCCAAATATGTAATGAGATAAAGCTAAAAGTACTAATGGCAGATCTTGGATATTGGTTGGTGTGTGTGTGTGTGTGTGTGTGTGTGTGAATATTTGGACTGAAGCTCTGATTTTGTCAGGACGGTGGCAAGCTTACATGCTTTTCAATCTCCAGTGAAAATGTAATATAATGTTCAGCTCTTTCAGCTTCGCGGGTCACCCTTAATAAGCTTATCCACTAAGCCAATAAGAGATTCGAAGAAAAGCAATGTCCTGATTGTCAGATAAGATGCTAAATCCATTCTGGTGGGGGCTTTGGTTGTGGGGAGAATAATTGTTGCTGTCACAGTGGCGGTTTATAGCACTGGATCAAATCAAATCCAATCATGATGGCTTGTTTTGTGGTCTTTGTATTCGTGTGACACACATGACAACAATCGGTAAACATTTTAATGCATCTGGGGGTTTGAAAAGGTTGTGTGTAATCGGTGTGTGGATGTGTTTTTACAGCACTTAAAGGAATGTAATAGTGTACAACAAGATGTTACCATGACGACATGCATGTGTCACCTTCTCAGCAGACTGTACAATCTCTGCGCAGCTTCACCATGCCCTTTCATGTAAGCGCTGCTGGAAATCAAGGACTGTCTGACAAGATGTGATGCTGAGATGTTATTGCTTTTTTCAGTTTTGAGATCACACAAATTGGAGGCTTTTTCTTCAGCTAGTTAAAGGAACTGGCGGGACAGTGATGGCTGCATCTGTACTTGTAGAATCTGGAGTTGTGGTATGTCACGAACGATAGGCTTCTCAGGCTATTGCTAATGGGATCAGGGTGAAGCAGGATGTGGTCCATGACCCGCTGGGTGCACACACATCATTCACCCGCTTCACAAAAAAAAATCAGTGAGCAGTTCATATCTCGCCAATGCGTCACAGCGCCATGCCGTATCACAGTACATCATATGTGCACAGATGGCAATAGAGACACAGTACCTGTTAATAACCATGAGGGACTGAAACTGGAAAACAATAAAGAACTCACTGCTGTGAGAAGCTGAGATGGTGCTAATGTACTGTAACAGTCCAGCAGAGAGCAGAGGAGGAGAGAAAACAACCTTCCATATACTGAGAGACATGGGAGGGAGGGCACACAGTTAAAGCACCCCAAATAACAATCACTTGGGCAAATCAGTGAGTTAAAGGAAAAGGAGACATCCACTATTAAAAAAGGAGCGAATAGATTATTCAAATTGTAATCATTAGAATAAGTTCTTTTTCAAATCAAACATGTTATATATATATATATATATATGTATATTATATATAAACATGTTATGTATGATTTGAGTATGAGTGAAAAAGTATTGTTGTATCAACTGCATTAATAATGTTTTTTTTTGTTAATCAAACACAGTCATACATCATGATATGTTACTTGAGAAGAGATATTACCTAGAGCACTACAGAAAATTAAACATTTCAATATCCAGGAAGACACTCCTATTGACTACCGCTATAGCAAAGTGGCCACAATCTAGCACACTGACCGTACACAGTCCTGCCATATAAAAGGCTTGACCTAGTCATGTTTCTCTGCGGGCATCCTCCTGCTTGAGGCTTTCTGACAGCACATTCACACCCCCACAAATATAACTACATGTATCCACCCCCTTGCCTGCATATCCTACTGATGACTTGTGAGTTTACCGTGTCCCCTCCACCAACTGCCCATCTTAAACTCGAACCCCTGATGTGGTTTGACAAGTCTAGGCCAACATGTCTTTGAAAATGGTTAAATTTAAAAAAAAAAAAATTACACTCTCCCTGCTTGCCCTGCATTGAGAAACCTTTTCTTTTGAAGTTTCACTTTTCTCTAAAGGCGGACAGGTAGAAGGAGGGCGGGGGTTGCACTTCCTGCTGTATGACTGTTAAACAGAGTCATTTCATTGCTCTCAACAGTGAAGACTCTGTAGCTGCTGTAGGGTGGCGGAGCAATAACAGACAGACAGCATCTGCTGTCACTAAACACCGTCCAACCTGATGCTGGCTCTCACTCTTGACAACCCTCGGAGTCTATTTGTGAAAATTAAGTGGCTGCACTTTAAAACAAAGAGTCCCCCCACTTCAAGCCCAGGCCCATCTCAGCTGTCAGTCAACACAGGGCAGTGAATTGTTTGAAGAAGCTTTTATCATGGCTGTCCAGCCCTTGTCACAGACAGACCACTCCAGTGCAGTAGTCAGACTTATGTCTAATCCAATCTGTTACCATTTGCAACACACAGGCCCACAGATGAACGCTCAAGATAGTTCAAATCTGTCCGGATTTTGATTTTTTTTTTCTCCCCTTTCTCTCCCTCTCACTAAAAGATATATACATAACCCTGTGTGGCTTTGCAAAACGTGTCTTCTCCTTGTCCTCACACTAAGTCTCTCTCTCTCTTTCTGTCTGTCTCTCTCTCCCTCTTTTTCACACAAAGACGCACAAAGATACTTCTGCCAGATTAGTGACAGAGCTGAAGGGATGCCAATGTTGGCCAGACAGTGTGAAATTTCCACTTGCACATTGAAATCTGAAAAGTCTGTCTGTTTTCGCTTTGTAATAGTAAGTGCTGGTAACGCACCTTAACATCTGCTGCCAACCGCCATAAAACAGAAATAGAAGTAAAAGCTGCTGTTTACTGTTAGCTTGCTAGTGTGTGGCATGGATCTGGTGTGTGGAAGCTACTTTTTGATTTACGACTTTACAGAGTCAAACCTTGACGCTATACATACATAGTAATGCAGGATAATAATCACTGGACTCTGATCAAAACAGCCCGTTTGGGGCCGCGTTTGACGTTTGGTTGGTGGAGCGGGCGTCCCGTGTGCAGGGGCTTTGTCCTTGCTGCAGCGGACCCGGGTGCGACTCCCGGCCTGGGTCCCTTTGCTGCGTGTCACTCCCCCTCTTTCTTGACCTGTTTCCTGTCACCTCTTCAGCTGAACTATCAATAAAGCCATAAAAGGCCAAAAAAATACTTTAAAAACACCCAAAAAAAAACACCCTGTTTGGGGTATGCCAAAGTAAGCTCAACTTTCAGTGTATACCTGGATATTTTCTGTTGTGTAGCCAAGAGAGCGTGCTTTCACAAGACTTCTGCAGACTGAGTCAGCTAACTTCCGGTTTAGCACCTGGCATAAATAATTTAAGTCTACTGTGCACTCCATGCTCACCTGTGGATAAACCATTTCAATTTATAGAATGACATAAGTTTTGCTGTGGCACCACCCTCAGATCTCAGATTGCATCACCTTAGGCTCCATTAAGGGAAAATAACTGTAAAGTTAGTTCCTGATTTCTCATCCATACAGCATTTTTCTGGTGTGTAATGAGAATTTCATTCATGCGGATGCGCAAATTAACAACATAATGGGCTGTAGCCACACACTGAATATTCATACACAAACTACCTCATTCACAAACGCACACATACTGTGCCCTACTCTATGTTGCAGCACACTAATAGGCTTTAATAAGGTGTATAATTGCCAAATCAGCTTCTCCTGCTGCTCTCTGATGCAGCCTGCACGCTGTAAATGCAATTGGTTTGTAAATGTCAATTAGGTATATCCTGGATTTTAGCTAATCCTAGATACATTCATGTATGTACCTTGACATGCATGTATGTGTGGAGGGTGGATACCTAGAAACAGCTCTGTAGACATGTGTTTTTATGCTCCTCCTCCCTGTCTTCCCTGTGTTACACTGTGTTGCCCCCTGTAAAAGAGGAGGTCAGGGAGCAGGTGCTGGCTGGGAAAGTGGATTATTTATGGGAGCACCAAAGGCTCACAGAGTGAAATGTTCCCACGTGGGGACAACCCTGACTGTTAAAGTATATCCAGTTTAAGAAAAGGACATAGTGGGGGCTGGTATTTACCCAGCATGTGCAGCACACTACCACTCCATCCCAGTCCTGCTTCATCCATGACCGCCTGCTCACCTTCTCCCCCACTAACTATGCCTGAGTGCTGACTGAGATGTGACTGAGATGTGACTCAGCCTTACTCACGTAGGTTCTTTGAGCTTTTTGAGCTTTTTTGAGTCTTGAAATAAATCCAAAGTGAGTTCCATGAGATGACCTCCTTTTCCAATGTCGTTCTGTCTCTAAATGATCTCTCAGGAGGGATTTTCTCTAGTTGGTTAGAGAATTTGTTGAGAAGGGCGGCCTCCTCTCACAGCCAGTTCTCAATCCAGCGAGTATGTGTTTTTAATTTGAACAGTGTTCTACCATTTTTACAAAATGTATTTAGTCATGTTTTCTTAACTCTAACAACTAAAGGTGTCAAGTAAAATAAACATTGAAAAAAAGTTAACTTCTGTTGCCACTGCTGTAGACAAAAACAGACTCCCACCCACTGAGTCCCTGCGAAAAGTGCCATCACAGTGTATAGCTTCAGCAAGCAGTTTAATCATCCTAAAACAGTAACTGTTAGGAGTGATCAAAGCCAGTAGTGGGTTAAAAAAATAGCATTATCCTACTTGGATCATATCCAGATATTATGACTTGAAATTTAATGAGGACTTTTTGGGTGAGATTTCTGTATAAAGCAAACATAAAAGCAATTTAGTGAGGTATTATTTTTCTTCGCTCTTTAAAATTCAGTCTACTGTACTCTGCCCCAGTTTTGCATACTGCTCCTGTTTATGCCTTTTAATTAACTTACCTTACTGGGCTGAATTTCTCTTTCCTTTGCTTCTACAGCTACTAAATGATAGCTAATTTCCCTATCCATCTGCATTATACTTTAATATTTATATGCAGTATCTTTACATTTACTACTGTAACCTACAATATATTGACCTGGATTTTGATTTTTTTATGTGAAAAAATCCTTTGAGAAGCCATTGACCTTTAAACGAGGCAAGTGTCAATGTTTTATCCACTGGCTTGTGGTGATTTGGTCCAAGACTGATTTAGATCAGTTGAGGGAAAACTTTATGATGTCGGAGGTGAATTGTATGACCAGTCAATATCCATTTTTTATTTTTTTAAAGGCAGATACCAGATCAGATCGTCAACGATCTAATGCTAATCTCCACATCATCATTACTTGTATCCTTCAAGGCAAGGAGAAGGACAGTTGTTGTTGACATGTAGGATGACAAGGTAATCAATATCACTGCAGTGGGATTTGAACAAACCCTCCTGTTTTGTCACATAATCCTGTGTACTATAAACTCAAGGACCCTAAAAATGGTGCACTTATCAGTAAAAATAATATGAATTCTAGTTTGGCACTTATCAGATAGTACCAGGGGCTGTGAATGTACTGTATTTAAGTGAGTTTATGGTGTTTGCTAAAAATGCATTAAGTCATGAAACTTATTGGCAATGAACTTTGTTTAACCTTTCCCTCTCTGTTCAAGAAATTATTCATTTTTATTTTCAGTAAAATAATCACAACATCTTTTATGGATCGGATGCACACGTTCCCCTCTTCACCCTCCTGCTATTTTACAAATTGGCACCGAAAACACACAGATTTGTCTTTTTTTAATTAATTCCAAACCAAAACCACTGAAATGCGTGACAAGTCCTATTTATGACTCCCAAACTTGGTAGTAGGGGCTGATGATGAGCACTTGAAGTCAGCATAAGTAGTCCTTCATCATGCCGGAAATGAGAGCAAGGCTTTAATGACTATTGCTAGAAATGGCTGCAGGGAGGTGGAAGAATATCTGAAAGGCTCGTATTTGCATGTGTTGAGTCATTGCTGGAAAGTTCTTATCTCCTCAGCTTTTCATCAGATCCACATTCCCTGACGGGGTAAAAAGAAAATCAATTTCCCTGCATTCCCTTCCGCCTCATTTCCCTGCTTTTGATAACATGGTCGACCATATCCTCTCAGTAATTTGTCCATATAGGAGTTTTGTTATTCCCAGTGAATTGTCTCTGATTTTTTGATTACCCTCAGTCCACTGGTGATGTAACTTAATGTAGCACCATGAAATTGAGTGTAATAATGGAGGATAATGTTCACAGGATGTCTGTCGTGCTGCTTCTGATAAGGGCACTCTCATGACCATTGTATAATTACTACATGCCATCTCTAAGCTAATTGACTGTAACGTCTTCCTTAGTTACCCCATTATCTGACAACAGATCATGTACCAATGCGAAACCACAAGGCAGAGAATACTTTCCATCATATTTGTCTTTGTTGGTTTTTAATAAGTGTAGGGTTTATCCTCTGGGCTCCTAACATAAACTGAAGAGCTGTGGTGCCCTGGGTCATACAGCTGCTTTCATTTAGTATTTAGCAAGGCACATTGTGTCCAAATTAGGACAGGATCTTTTCAGCCAAGAGTTTTCAGATTTCAGGTCCGTTCTTTTCATGTAGTTAACTCCCCCTTCCAGACACGCATGCACGCATATCTCAGAAATGGAGGTGAAGAGAATGCAGAGAGCTTCCTCTACTGTAAATTGAGCTATCAACTCTGGAGGAATAGCAAGAGAGGGCACTGGTTTGCATAAATCTTGCACGGGAAAACTGATGGCTGATGCTAGAGGTGCATCTTGCACTCAATTTTTAACCATTTCCCACCTAAACATTAAATATCAGGAAAAATAACATTCAGAAGTCCATTGTGAACTCATGACACGCTATTGGCCCCCAAAGAATGTTTAAATATACAGCAAATGTGTTACAATCTCCGTGTAACCTCAGATAAGAAGTAGTAACGGGTCTTGATATAAAGCAATGTGAATGTTTAGATGAGAACACTATTTTTAACTGCTTATCCTTTTGTTTTACACCATACAGCAATAGAAAAGTAAAGACAGTCACTCTCATTAAATAACAACACTATAAATAATCAATCTCTGATAGGAAAAACTATTATATGAGAAAGGAAAATAAAAGGAAACAACAACAACATCTCTATGGAATACCATATCTGTGCTGTTGCCTCTTTCACCATGAGTACTCAGGCTGTTGATAAGTAAGTATATGATATCTAGATATGTTAGAACCCTCACTCTAAGAGAAAGGGAGTAGGGAGACTTTTTCAGTGCATAGCAATCAGTCTTTCTGTCTGAACCATCATAACAACTAACATGCAGTGCAAACCAAGAGAAGATGCTGAAGAGTATGCTGGAGAAACATTTGTTGGAGGCAATGGCGAAGTAATTCACTCCAGACAGCAACAGAGTTAAATTTTGGCAACACTGTGCACTTGATGTCCGACCCATTCCTCTGATGAAAAAATGTTAGATTTTGAGTCTACATCTCAAGCCTTTTTATACACTGCCAAGCCAACATTTTTTATCTCTAACAGTTGTTCAACATCTGTGAGACCAAAATAGAATAGTTTTTGTGTCAAGTGTGGAGTTTCATGGCTGATACACTGCAGTACTGCAAAACTGAGGCATGTAATGGATTAAATGACTTTTGGGGTTTTAGCCAGGAGCGAATAGTTAATAGTGAATATTAAAAAGAAGTGAATTTGAATAGCCTTTACATGGTATTGCTATTGGTAACAGCAATATGAATATGTTATTGAGTAGGGAATATTAGATTTCAAGAACTTTACTTCAAGATGATCATAATAAAATTCTATCTTTTGTCTTGAGATTGGAGGGATATCCCTCATCCAAACACTAAACATGACTATTTTTGATGCAGGACTTTGATGAACTGGGCATAGTGTTAAATCAATACGCCACTGTACCATTCAGTTGGAGATTGCGTGCATATGGTGTATGTGAGAGAAATCTTAATTAAATTAGTAAATAAATTAGACATTAATACATTCTTCTGAATCTGTGACTAAGATTACTGATAAATGAAACATCACAGCAAGATATACATTTTCAATTGCAGACTTTCATTGTTCTTAGTAGAGCATAAACCTATCGTTTGTCAAATGCTGCTTACGTATCTATAAAGAAATGTAGTTTGATTCTCACATACTGACAGACAGCGCTCTGTTTCCCTCTTGAGTGATGACCATGGAACCATGGACTGCAGCATGGTAAAAACAAGAGTCAGATAAATGGACGTGATGCTGCTGTTTTCTCAGTCTACTGTTCTGATTTCATGGTAGGGCTGGGTAGTTTTAAGCATTAAACGATAACATCAGTAGGCATTCTGTCCATTTCATTACATTACACAGCCTGCAGCACATTACGATCAGAACGATTCTATTTTTTTACACGTTCACCACTCTCTCTGTGGATTCAGCAGTGCACCTTCACTTGAATCCAGACAGATCTCAAGTGGAAAAGGGGATAAGAGTTATCGTTACTTGACCTTGAGCTCAGCCACCACCGCCTCGACTGCTCTTTCATCAGACCAAGCCTCCATCTTAACCGGATCCGTTTGGAAACTCCCCGTAAACCTGACACACACATACACACAGGGATCCAGGGCGAGAAATCGGTATTGATCCTCTAACCTTACAGGCCACTCAATAGCTCCAGATGAAAGTTACAATGTACTGTCAGAAAAAGTGGATACACCTCAGCAAGAAAACAAAAACAACAAAAAAACACTTTTCAGGGTCCCACACTGCCGAGCGCAATCAATTCATGATGTTTCAATGCATGAAGTCTTGTACACACACTGAATGCAAATGTGGAGATGTTCTGTGTTTTGATAAAAACAGGCTGTGTTCCAGGTGCATACTGAGATCACATACAGTAGAGTATAAAAGGAAATAGTGAAATCTGTTTACTGTCAGATTTGGCCCAGATGAGCAGATGGAGACAGTTTCTCGGAGGAACCTGCAGGGAAGGACAGACTCTATCCTCCTCTTTCCTCTCCCTTTCCTCTTGACAGTGCCAGCTCTTTGCCACCGCGGGCTGAGGAGGTGGCAGTCTCAGCCTGGTTTTCCTGTCACCCTGGGGCAGGGAGAGAGAAATAGCCATCTGCGATTCATCCAGATCTGACCATGGTCTGCCAGGGGCAAGGGGAGGGACAAGAAACATTAAATGTTCCTAAAAACATCCATGCACCTTAGCATGCTCCAACTCCCTTTAATGTTGGCATCCATTTACCTTTAAGTACTGTACTGTACTGTAAAACTATAAAACTCTTGTAAGAATTGTGGCGTATGCAAACATGAGCTCTGTCAAATCATTTGAACTTTTCTTTAGCTCTCACTCTAAAGTTTTCATTAGAACTAGAATGCATTGTAAGTGAGCTTGAGTTTATGATATTAAGTCACCATGTGAAACAACATTATAGGCTTTCCTGAAATAAATGCAGCATGTCTAGACCACGTCCTCTCCCAGACATAGCCCTCAGTGGCTGCCAGAAAAGACGGAATAATTGAATCCTGAGCAGAAAAGAAAAATCACAGAGATGGTACAGCGACAATGGGTCCAGTCTGTGTTTCTTTGTCTGGTATTTTGAGTAAACAGGACGGGAGCTGTGTAAGTGGCATGCTGTGGCATTTCTGTGATGTGCTGGCACCCTCTGCTGCTAGCAAAGGAGAATGCCTTGGACCCTTTTTACCGTGGTATCTCATTTAAGATGTGCTAGTTTTACCACTAGAGCCCCCCTTGTACCGCTTGCTGCTCAGATCGGTATTTTCCAATCTTAAATTGAACACCCTCGTTCTTGTTAATTCGCTGCAATGTAGTTTAACAGGGTTGATCTTTTTCAAGTTCCCCAGGGCAAAGCGTGACTGATTCATCGGTGAGTAGCTGTAATGTAGAAAGGGGCAGAAAAATGGCAATTGGCATGTGTAGTAATTTTGAAAAATGCACCAGTATTAAGCAGAAATGGCTCATTTTTAAAGGCCATGCTCAGAGCAAAGTAGCATTTCACATCATTAGAGTACACACCGCAGGGTTGAACCCTGCAAGCCAATATGACTTCTCTGTGTGCTTTGTTTAATGTAGGCACACACATGATCGACACTCAAACACACACACACGTTCCTTGTCTTTCTCACTCTCTTATTACTGTCTATCTCAGAGCCAATTTGCTGTAATGTTCTGTGATGCAGGGGAACTGGTTGGCGATAATGAAGCTAAAATAAGTAGAGCTTATTATACAGTTGCACACTGAAACTATGCAGGGCTCTCTCCACACAACCGCCACACAACAGTCATTCTCCTCCAGAAAAAAATATGCCACTCTGCAGGGATCAACTTGTTAGTGTGGAAGGCTGAAGCACCATGCGTACCCTATGTGTGTGTGTGTGTGTGTGTCACTGAGGCTGTCTCTTCTGTGTAAAGCCGAGTTCCCATGTGTCTGAATGTCACACTTCAGAGCTAACTGGGTATAATGAGCAAAAATGTTGCAGCAGTAAACAAAATTCTTTTGATTGTCGTCAGTTACTGGAATCATCTTGTTGACACGCAGTAAGGCATCAACAGGTATGAACAAGGTCTGAACAGCTTTACATCTTTAAAAAAATGTATTAATCTAAATGACATATTTTTACTGTAAGGGTTGATTTGACTGGTAAATCATGTGCTTGAAAGGACTGTGTATGTGCAGTTTGTATTATGGTGTGCTCTCAGTTCTTTTCAGTTCATTGTGAGATCGCTGTTTCAGTCTGCATTTTTTTTGTATTTTCAGCACCTTTGCAAAACATTTGTCCTGCAGAAATTATTGACACGATTTTATTGAAAACTCAACAACTGGTGTCATTATTTCTGGTTAAGATATGCTTTATGGGCTTACAGTTGTGAAGACTCAGTAAGACTTACTAAACCTGAAGTATATATCGTTACCATTGGGGATGTATGATATTTTTTAAGCAGTACTTTATTAATCAGTGAATCAATCAGTTGATCGATTTTAAGTAAAATATAGATGTTGAATATACTAAGATTTTGGGTCCAGCATGAGTATTATACAAATCTTTCAAACTATTAGAGCCTAAACTTTAAATCCAAAATGACAAAATTGCACTGATACAGTACACATCACTGGGAATTTGATAATTATAAATCACCCCAAGAATCTTTTTCCGCATTATTGTATCTAAAAAAGAGAGACAAATCATTAATTTGGCTACAAATGTTGTTAAATAACAACCCAACATGAGCATACTGTCGTATCTATACTATGATTCCACTCAAGATCAAAATATTGAATTATCACCCAGACCTAATTACCCCTTTCCCCGAAATGTATTGGTTATGTCAAAAGTAAAGGAAAATGTTTAAAGCGATGTAAGTGTTTCTCTGATTGGAAGTCATAGAGCTGAAATACCTCTTTACTGACTGAAAACACTTGAAAAATAAAGATTCAATGTGATGCATTATATGTCACTGTCGCATGCTGAAGAGGTTAAGAGCAACCATCATTATTTCAAAAAACAGATATGCCTTCGCTCAAAAGGTGAGGTTCACACAGATCAATATGGCATTTCTAATAGGATCTACCTTTATTCCTTT
>OMLP01003370.1:28349-55738 GCA_900302685.1 Spondyliosoma cantharus | reverse complement strand
GCAGAGGAGCCGTGGACTGTGATCACTCTGAGCAGCATGTGAATTACAATATAATATATTTCTCGCCTTTCCCCCGATGATCTGAATAAGTTGCTAAATTTGTCGCTAGTCGCTTTTTAGAAATAAAGTCGCTAAGAGGGTCTGAAAAGTCGCTAAATCTAGCGAGAAAGTCGCCAAGTTGGCAACACTGGCTGGCTCTACCCCTGAGCCAATCACCTATCATTTCCTGGTGTGTTCTCCAGCGGCTGTTGGAGTGCAACGGGACAGTTTTAGAGTAGATTAGCAGGATTATTACTGTACAAGCAATAGCATGTAGCTGCAGCAGACAGAGAAGGACAAACAACTGCTGCAGCCTGCACACTGCTAATGACACCAAGTGGTTCAACATAACATATACTTAAGATTATGCATTAGTAAGAAAAAAAAGAGGCTGCACTTTAATTGAGTGGTTACACAGGCCCAACAACATGGGTAATTATTTGTTCATATTGGTCAGAGAATTTCAGCAATTCCTATGATGCACCCTTAACTCTCAGCTCAGTCAGTGCTCATGTGACAGGGCACCCCAAATGCAGGAAGGGTCAGATGATGAGGAACAACAGGGAGGCACAGTTTGTCTTTCTTTCTTTCTTTCTTTCTTTCTTTCTTCCTTCATATATTTTTTTCAAGGTAGAACATAATTATTTTTCAATTCGTGGCGCCCCTCCAGCATGAGGCTTTCTAGGTGACCTCCTCATTTGACTCTGACAAGAACCTGGCCTGCAGTCACAATCCTTCACCTGAGCCAAAACCTCCTGAATCTGGAGGGATCGAATATCATCACTCGAGATCACTGCTTGTTTAACAACTAGCAATGTTCTGTTAGCGATAAGATGAAAGATTAAGCAGATCACAGAGAGGGTTATGTTGGGTGAATAAGTGAGAGGATGTAATTACCATCCTGGTTTGTGTGGGTGATGAATTAATACCTCACACTGACTTGTAGAATAAAGCATTATGGGATTGGTCTTCTTAATGGTGGGGTAACTATGTAACTACAGCCTGTCATGTCTGCCTGTGTTAGGCTCAGTATTTGTGTGTGTGTGTGTGTGTGTGTGTGTGTGCGTGTGTGTGTGTATGAGTGTGATCATGCAAAGTGTAACCTATTGTAGCAGGAACTTTGACAGAAGTGGTTTTGAATATTTTGCCAAGTGCTTAAGCCTGTCTGACCGTCCATCTGTGGACAGATTTTAGTTGTCAGCACTAAACACACTGTTGATGTTGTCGGCCCTGACCAATCTGGTGCCCTAGGCAAGATGTTAGCTGGGGCACCCTTGCATCACAGTCAATGTCACAATCAATTTTCATGCACTCACACAGAAACTGCATGTATTCAAGATTTTATTTCTTTTCAGTCAAAAATATCACACCAAGTAAAAACTGAAGAAAGAAACAAGTGATGCATTAAACATACAATATAAATAAGGTATTGTACAAACATATTAAAGAATATATTATTTACATACAAAATAAAAACCTGCTGTGTCACTGCTGAGCTGAGGTAGAGGGACAGGAGCAGCTGATGTTGTGTCACTGGGCTGGTGGTGATATGTTTTAAAAATGCATCTGAAGAGAGAAGAGAAGTATATGTGACCACTGCATGTTACATTTTAATTAAAAAACAGATGCTTGGTGGTTGCTATACATAAGACTAATATAGAGTAATAAAATAAACATCATATTTTATAATAGTGTTTCATGGAGTATATCACTTCACTGCTAAAAGAACAGAAAGCAGGCTCACATTTGTAGACTTAGTTCATTTTTTGTCTCCATGATTGTTATTATTAGTACTTAGATTATCAAAAATCACTGTTTATAAAAACGATTGATCAAAATCAGTGACATGTAAACGTTGCACACACAAGGATAGTCACTGTATATAGTATGTTTATCTTTATTCTAATAGTTTATATTATATTTTTATTAAATTTGTATTCAAAATGTTATTTATTCTTTCCAGTATCTCTTTATTGTTGTCTCTATGTTTTGAGACTTACTCTTGTGCTGCTACAGATTTCCCTCTGTCCTGCTGTGTTACCTGTGAACTTCTCCCAAGGGGGATCAGTAAAGGAACGTTTTATCATATCACGGTGGCCTACGTAAGCACAATTTTGAGGTACTCTGCTTGATGATTCCATATCCTGCTACTTTATACTTTAACCCCTCTATATTTTGGAGGCAAATATTGTGCTTTTACTGCACCTTATTTATTTGGTAAATGTATTTAATAAAGGTGGACCATGCAGCTTTTGATACAAGGAATAGAAACTTGCTAATATGTTAGGCCGGGCTCAGACTGCAAGAGTTTGAGTCTCAGATTATCTGGTAATGCGAGGGGTTTACCGATCAAAAAGCAACAACAACAAAAAAAAAGTACTCGAGCCCTATTTGTATGGGTGACATTCAGTTTCACCAAAGTAAATGTTCACGTGATATTTTACTTTTACTCAACTATGACTTGTTGGTACTTTTCACACCACTGTATAATATAAACATGTTTTATGTTAACATAGGGTGACATTGATTTTAAGCAATCTTAAATTGTCTTGAGTCAAAATGCAATCTTAAATGTAAATGCATTGTACTATGTGCGGTATGTATAATTTTATATACAGAGGAGAGAAAGATATAGGTGTATAACAAAGTGTTCTCACTCACACCGAAAGAGTCACGCTGACAATTCTTTATTCAAATGTACAAATACTTTATACAAATGTAAAAATACTGGCAATTTGAGGGGGATAACAAATTTGTAAAACAAGTTTGCAAAGTGTAGTGTGATGAAATAGAGTGAAGTAGTGCCATGTTAAGCTCAAAAGACTTGAAAATATAAGTTAAATTAATATATTATGCCTCTTAGTTGTAATTCTGTATTTAAAAAAACATCAAATCACAAAAAATACTTTTTCTTGACAGAGTACATGTTGTTAAGTTACTTCATGTGGCCTCCAAACAAAAGCTTGAGATAGAGTAGATACATGTAAATCATAACACTGAGTTGATCAGTCGAGCACACCTGACTTTAGCAAGGCACGTAAAGTTCACAGTGTATCCTGTTTACTGAGACTTGAGCAATAATGTTAGTGGCATGTAATTAGCAACCTGCACAGACCAGAAAACAATTATCACGTACACATATACAAAAAGCTAGAAATTTGTATATCATTCTTTACATGCAAAAAGTTAATAATGCACACAGTGGACTGGATTTCTTACTAGCTTTTAGTATTTAAGCACACATTGTGTTTGGCATCAGATTTTTCATTAGCAGGAGGCAGAAGTAATTGGATCCAGTCTGGGTGGGACCCCACCAGCTTTCTGTTCTCTGTCACAAAGAAATTCATTTCCAGTGTGGGGTCCCACATCATGATGGGGTGTTTTTGGTTGAGTCACAGCAGACATGAGCTATTATTTAAAGACAGACAGACAGACAGACAGACAGACAGACACACACACACACACACACACACACACATAAAAGGCTCCATGCAGCTTGTCTTATGTCCATTTTTTTTTAGGTCGTCAAGGGTGTAAATTACATCATTTCAAATCAATTTGTGATCTCTGGGTTTCTAGAGATAAACTGGATGGGCATGATAGATTATCACAGAATTTTGAACTTTTAGCTGAACTTTTCCTTTAAGTTGAATTAACTAGACTGAAACTGGGATAGATAACAATTGTATTAATCTTCAGGCAGAACTCATCCAGCTGGGTTATGATACTGTTTTAGTCCTGAGAATGTCCAAGTAGTTCAATGTGAAAGACGGTTTCAGATTCTTGCTGTGTCCAGTTGTTTCTTTTTTTAGAAATAGAGATTTTTTTTCTCCTTCTTTCTTTATCCTGTGGAGGGCAGTGACACGCCTAGAAGCGCCTAAACTTTCAAAAATCACAGAAGAAGAAGGAAAACCCCGCCTTTCCTGTTGTCTATTGGCCAATCAGGAGCCCGCATCCTGAAACATCTCATTGTCACTGTAGTGTGCGTCAGGAACGGGTCTGCTAGTTAGCTAATATACCGACAGAAAGCTAAAAACACAACACTTTATATTTGTTAGGTTGCCCAGTTCCCTGTGCTGAACAAACCACCAGGATAACCAGCTCGCACCACAGCCGCTAACTGTACCATGGTCGGTGTTAAAGTTATCGGGAGCGACCCGGACTTCCAGCCGGAGCTAGCGGCCGCCGGCTCCAGACTCGCCGTGGTGAAGTTCACAATGGCTGGGTAAGCTTACTCAGCCGGTTTCGAGGCCGCGAGCTACCCGGACATAGCATTTTAGTTAACGTTAGTCTCTTTTCTCAAAATATACTGACGAGTTTAACGAGCTCGTCGTTTAACTGTTTCATGGAGTTGACACGAGCTGAACAGCTACGTTATGGAGTAGATTTCAGTGAAACGAAAGCTAGGTTTGCATGCTGTCGTTAGCAGGCATTGGCTAGCTAACTAGCTGTGTTGCTTACAATGACAAAGCAGTATTACAGTAATTTAGCTGCTGGGGTGTCCTAAGAATTACTGATATGTTTCGTTTATTAAAGTCTGTATCACTTAGCCTCTACTTTGCGATCGTCTCCATGGAAGCAATCAGCAGTATTAACAACGATACAGCTTTAAATGTCAGACAAAAAAAAGTGTACTTTACTCGCCACCAGCCAAGCCAGTCCCGTGTTGTGTGTTTACTCTGCGATTGCACCTTAATCAGAGTTCGTTGGGCTGTAAATTGGATGAAATTACAAGAAATCAGCGAGAGATTTAGGGAATCAGTCTGTGTTTACAGATCAGTGGGATTTCTGGTAGCTTGTGATATTGTTAACAGATCGAAAACCTTGTGGGACGGTTACTAAGAGAAATTAAACATTTCCAGGAGAAATCCTGAACTCTGGAAAGCTGTGATGGTCAAGGCGTTTATCTAAGATAATCTTTAATTTTATAGGCTGAATCAACAATATTATAGTAGCCAAACTTTAAAATGTGCAGCAGCAGTATGTCTTTATGGAACTGAGGAAGACTTAGATTAACACTGGAGAGGTTCCAACTGTACAGCAGTAGCTCTTGTAAAGTTTTTGAAGTATGAGTCATCAATATCAGTTGTAACTGATGTGTTGTCAGCCATTGAGTAGTGAGAAATGTCTGTACAGAAATGCCTTATATGTTTGTCTTGGTTACATAGTCTGTCCACCAGGGAGCACTGTCAAGATATTTTAGACTGTACAACATCCCACCCAGTGCCCAGTCCATATCTTGATCTTTATTTAAACCGTCATTAGACAAGTGTTTTGCTGTACCTTATAATTACAAAGTAAATGTTGATCACACAGTGTATAGGCTATAGAATAGTGACACCATCGCCTTAAGGCGGGTTCTCTATTGACCGGATCACAATTTTTTATCACAAAAGTTTTGTTACAATAACGTCCAGGACGAAAACCCCTGCATCATGCATTAGCTTACATGAAATTTAATTGCTATGTTTCACGATTTTACTTTAAAGTGTATACATCTTATTAATAACACAACTTTTGCTTACGTTAAGTTTGAGACCTAATTTATCTGTTGGGCCTCAGGCTTGTTAAAATGACAGCTTGAGTTCACCCAAAACTAGCAGTTAGTCCAAGATTTCTCCAATAATATTAAAGAAGCCAGCAAAGCTACATAAAATGAGCACAGTGAAACGTCAGACATTATGTGTTACTTTGTCACTTTAAACTTTGCTGTTCCAGCTTGAGATGACAACAGAAAAAAACACGTCTCCACTGCAAATCAAATGCTAATGATCAGTTAATCACAAAGTCTGATAATTTAATATCTATTAAATTATCAGACTTTGTGATTAACTGACTAATTGTGAGATTACTTGAGAGACCAGCACAGACCAGTAACACACTCTCCTCTGCCTCCTCAGGTGTCGGCCCTGTATCAGAATAGCTCCAGCCTTCAACATGTTGAGTAGCAAGTACCCACAAGTCGTCTTCCTTGAAGTAGATGTTCATGTCTGTCAGGTAAGCCTGATCTGCCACATCCACCAAATGGTTTTCATCCAACATAGTCCCTGAATGATTGTTTCATTAATCTAGCAGTGTCAGAGCAGAGCTGAATTCAGGTCGGAAACCACTTTTTGTTGTTATACTAAGTATAACAACAAAAGACACAATTTTTTTTAGGAGATAGAAGATAAGGCTCGTCTCACTCAAAATGTTTCTTATTGTGAGCAAATCCCATGAAAAGACTAAAACCACTAATGTGTGAATTTGTCATTAATTACTTTGACTTTCTTACTGTCTGTACTCGGTGTCATTAAAAAAAAAAGACTCACTCAATTCCTTAAACTTCTGGGCTATGTAGTTATTATTAAATGTTACTCACATGTAAGGAATAGGTGCATATGTTGGAAAATACTTTCAGCAATGGACAAATTCACGATTGTATTAGGCTCTATGAGAGTATTTGCAGCGGCAGGAGTTTGGATGTGTGGGTTCACGGTAATGAAGGAACATGTCCCTCACTGCAACAGTGTGGCTGGTTGCTTTAACTGTTTTTGTCAACAGTAGAGCTCTCCAGCACCGAGGAAGAATAAATGTCAAGAGACAAGACTAGTTAGTGAGATCACTTCATTGCTGGCTTTGGTCTTTTGTTGATAATAAGAAAACATTTAGAACTTACATTACAGTTTGTTACACTTACAGACAGGATGTTTTTACTAAGATGTTGCCAGCAATAAGTTTACTTGAAATTGAAATGCTTGGTTGCCTCCTAAAACAGTGTATGTGGCTGGAAGGTTGGCTTTGTGAAAATTCGAGTCTCCTTTTGCAGACCAAGTCAAAGCAACAGAAACCGATCTTCATGTGGAGACAGGCATGTAAAGTAGACACTGGTCACCACAGATGCTGGTGAAAAAATGAGAAACAAGAAGCTGCAAGCGAGGAGACCCAGCACAGTTTTAAACCAACAGTCGGGTAGAGACAAGTTTTCCGTAATGCGAAGTTTATTTTACAAAACCATTTCTCTTTTTCTCCCAGGCGACGGCTGCAGCCAACAACATCTCAGCCACACCAACGTTCTTGTTCTTTAGGAACCGGGTTCGGGTGGATCAGTATCAGGGGGCGGACGCTGCAGGTCTGGAGGAGAAGATCAAACAGCACACAGAGAACGACCCAGGAAACAGCGAGGACTCTGACATTCCAAAGGGATACGTGAGTAGAAAATAAAACACTATGTGTCATGACAGAGAATGCAATACCTATGTACAGCAGTGGTTCTCAAAGTCATTCCTCAAAGGTCCACATCTGATTTTTATTTAGGGTCAGTGGTCCTGAACTATTGCCGATAACAAGACAACAAGAATGTGGTTGGGTTCGCTGACGAGAAGAAAAACGTTTGAACAGGACTCTAAAACAGCTCTTAAATCTGCCCATGTAAAAATGAATGTGATAATGTTACTATATTAGCATCTAATTATTGAAAGTGCTGTCATGAAAGAACAAGAATGTAATGACCGGTGTGGCTGTGTTTCCCAACAAAGAAAAATAAGAAGAAAATCTAAACTTTCCCATTTTGCGCGACCTTCACGTCATGTCATGATAGATTTCTAAGTTTATGAGGTGCTCTTGAACACACCATGTGTCTATAATCGCTTTCCTGTACAAAGTGATGTAGATTTCAGACACCAGAGGAGAGACAGCGAAAAGAAGCTCACCTGTAATTGACACCAAAATGTAGCACACTCCAGGCAGAGTTTTTTTAATTTTATGACCAATGACCAATATTTACCTGCCATTGTGACAGAGTCTTCAGAGATTTATAAGCTCAAAGGAAACATACCAAGATTTGGGAGACTGTGTCTCTTACTTGATAGTAGAAACTGTGTTGTGAAGAAAAACGACACACATGTACCTGCTTATTTTTAACTCTCCCACTCCCTCCAATAGTTAACAGCGCCACAACAAAGATGAAAAGTGAAATAAGCCTAATTAAAATCACATCCAGCTGTTGACAGGATCATTGTAAATGATCTCTCTGTATTCAATGGCTCTAACAATTTCTAATGACAGACTTGTCCTTTATAACAGGATGTAGACTGGGATACAGACTTTGAGAAGCCCTATGTACAGCGTGTGTGCAAAATGTAGAGAGTGTGAATCGGGCAGTGGCTTCCAAAGGACCTGTGTACTGTGTATGTGAACGACGACGGGCGGCCGAGATAGACAGGCGGTTGATTTTGGTTTGTTTACTTTGTTTTCAGATGGACCTCATGCCTTTTGTCAGCAAAGCTGGCTGTGAGTGCCTCAACGAGAGCGACGACTGTGGCTTCGACAACTGCTTAATCAAAGACTCCTCCTATCTGGAGTCTGACTGTGATGAACAGGTATGAGATGTGGACTCTAACAACCTGTCCCCGCCCTGACGAGAGATTTTGACATTTCTTTCTGGGCAATTGAGCAACCACTATCCCCTGCCCCTTTAGTTACTTTTGCAATGCCTGTCAGGCTTTCTGTTCTTACATGGCACATATGCAGTTTACAATGATAATGCTGGTTAATTTACACCTGAAGTTTTTTCATTCAAGATTTTAGTCAGTGGACGTACTCAGTTCTTCTCATTTGTAGCTGACAACTGTTGATCTAGCCAACAGAAATGAAAGCCGTCTGTGTTTTATCAGCTGCAGCTAGCTGTCTGATTCAGCCAATTCCGTTTCCTTTGGCTGATTATTTCAGGTTTCCACTTCGCTCATTTTAAAATGAGAATCTTTTTTTAACAGAGCTCCCCAGGTACCAGATGAGTTTAATTTGATGGTAATCTGTCTAATATGTTGGTGTCCTCTTATCTCGTCTAGTTGCTGATAACCATCGCATTCAACCAGCCCGTGAAGCTCTTCTCTATGAAGATACAGTCCTCAGAATTTGGTGAGTTTTTTTTTTTTTTATGCTGCTCCACCATTTGGTGATTTATCTGATTGTATCTTTAGGAATTTCCTTATAGCTAAAAACCTGTCCTTTGCTTCCTTCTCTCCTTCCCGGCTTCCTTTCCTTTCCTGTTCTTTTCCTCCTCCTTCCTTCTTCATTTTTCCTTCCGTCTCTGTCAGCCCAAGCCCCTAAGGCGGTGAAGGTGTTCATCAATCTCCCTCGGTCAATGGGTTTTGACGATGCTGAGCGGAGTGAAGCCACTCAGGCTATGGAGCTGTCAGAGGAGGACTACAAAGACGATGGTTTGATTCCTCTGCGCTACGTAAAGTTTCAGAACGTACAAAGTGTTACGGTAAGGACCACATAAACAACATCACTGCTGAAACATAGCCATGGTGCGGCTTGAGACAAAACGTCATTGTATGCTCGCAGCAGCAAGAGGCACGCTGTAGTCATCATCATTTCAAAATGTGCAAATAAGATACTCACCTGCTCAAGGAGCTGCCAGGAGATCTGTGGGAGGAGAGAATATATATATATAGGAGAATTAGCTCATCAGAGGATTGTTTTAAGATTTTCTTTAACACCATGTGTATGTAGAGAGTGAATATGAACCTCTTCATAACCCGAAGGTCTTTACAACCTCACAGTAACAGGAAAAATGCAGCTTTGCAACAGTAATGACAGTTAGAACCAACAGCTTCTGCAGTAATAACTCAAAAAACAAGCTGCATCCAGTTAGACTGAGGGTTAATTTATTCAATATTTAATTCATTTAAAAAGTGATGGTACAGCTGGATGTAAGTTTCTCCACCTGTACAGATGCGGAAGAAAACAGTAGGTTTATTACACATCTGAGGCAAATTATTTACTTTTAAATGGCATACACCACACAGGTGGCTTGCCATAGGGTTAGGCCAGCCCCTACCCCAATTCCACAGTCTAATTAAATATTTACCCAACTGCCTAATCTGAATTTAGAATGAGGTAGAAGTAAATTAATCCGAAAAAGATGTTTGAGAAGATGCTAATTAAAACTCCCCACTAATTTCTTTATGTTTTATCTACCAATCATATGACCAGTTTATAAAATATGATAGTTTGTTATATATTAAAGTACCCAATCAAGTTTAGCAAAAATTCAAACAAGTTTGATTTAAAGCCATCACAAACAGAACTGATGATACTGAATTTTGCCAGCCGGTGTCACAAGTGACTCAGCTGCTCCTGGGTGGAATCTAATAAGAGTGCATGAGTTAATTTGTACCTGAAGAGATGACAGTAGCTACATTTTATGTGCGTATGGAAAGCTTTCAACACACTCCTGCAAGTGTTTCACACTTAAAACCATGTTAAGAAAAGTCGTGTTTGGTCACTAATGAGAGTTTTCTCTTGTGGGCGGTCACAGTGGTATAGTGGCCCTCGACTCTGCCACACCACATCAAAACACGGAGAGGCATCATCATGTGGCACTGAGCTAAATGGCTGTCCTATCCTGTACTAGCGACATGCTGTTAGCACACCGCGCCTACATCTGTATGATATGCCAAAAAGAGGAACTGGTATATGTCAGTCATTGTTCAAGTGAAATAAAACCAGTTTAAGCTTGTACACCAGACTGGGCTAGCGAACCAGAAACTGACCCAACTTTAGTACCCACCAGTATATGAAGTAGTTAGTGTAGTTTTACTACACTAGCTCTATAACAGGGGCTGTCTTCTGGAATTTTTTGTTGGTAATACTTGGAAAACTCTGAGGTATAATGTTTTCAGCCCCAGGTTAACTAAGCATATGAAGAATCCTAATAAGCTTGATAAAATGGGCCCTGATCATCCACCCCTCATGTTTACTATGCTAACATAGTGCCAGGAGAGCTATTAAGAGCTTAGAACGGGTTTAACTGACTGAGCTTGTTCATTGATGGTATTTCTCCTTTGTTTTTTCCTCATCAGTTGTTTGTCAAGTCGAACCAAGGAGATGAGGAGACAACAAAAATCAACTACCTGACATTTATAGGCACTCCAGTACAGGCCACCAACATGAACGACTTCAAAAGGGTACGGACCAGTCACAATAACCTTGTTTCTTTATGTTCAGGTTTATTAGTGTGTCAAACTGATGATTTTATTTTGTTGCCATGTAGGTTGTGGGAAAGAAAGGAGAGAGTCACTGAGCAGTAGAAGCAAGGGGAGGACAGGAAGAAGAGGAAGAGGAGGCTGCACATACATCCAAGGACTTTCCCCTCTGCCAAAGCTGCCACACACTCTGTTGTCGCATACACACATACAGACACACACAGCCTCCAGCTGACCTCCTCGAGCTTTGAATGAATTCTCCATCTGTGGAGAGTCGGTCTATAAATTGTTTGTATTGTAATTCTAATGAAAACCTCTGTAAATAAAACACGATCCTTTTTCAAAGGCATGTGCGTCGTGTCTGCTTTCTGTGGGAACTATAGGTGGAGGAAGAGTTGGAGTAGCGGTACCAGCAGCGTCGTGCGGCGCTGGTAACAGTTCCAGTATTGCATACAGACAGTAGCATGAGTAGACAGTAGCATGGGCATCTGTAGAGATACAAGCCACAATAGCAGCAGTGTCAGTAGAGTAGATGTGAGTGATTAGAGTATGAGCATGTCACATTTACAGTATTGGCCTTTTCTTCATGGCAGAACAGTGCTTAGATTTCCTTGGCTGTTAATTTTACCACCAGGAGCTCAGTCTGCTCAGGCTTCACTATAATATATAGCAGGGAAAACATATAAATATATCGACCCTAGTCCCTAAACAACCCTAAATATATCTTCCAAGTCCAGTATCACGGTTTTGCACTCTGTACAGTAAAGTGCGACTAAGGAGACATTTTTTCTGGTCAAACCCAACCGACTCCAAGAAAGTAAACTGAGCCAAGGTCGAACTAATCGGGCGTTCTTGTTTTTTAAATCCAAACACAACTCAAGCCCGCCATATTGTTGAAGATGAAGCACTTGGTTTGTGAAACCCTTTCAGCAGTTTAACCTTGGTTACAGCTTGTCTATTTGCGCAGATTACACACATACAGAGTAGATTACTATGAAAAGGTATCTTTCTATGCACATAGATGTAACATATATATACATGTATTGTCTATCTATGTAGGCACATACTCATAACTGAACTCAGAACTGGAGCTACGTCCAGACAGTAGGTATAACTGTTTTCAGTGGGTCTTCTTTCATGGAGTCGGCCATGTTTCTACAGTATGCCAGACTGGATAAACCAAACACTGTAGATGCCACTGAATCCTACACACTGGACCTTTAAGTTAGTTGAGCGCTATGTTTTAATATTGTTTTAAATAACAATTGTTTTTGTTAATAGTTAATAATAATCTGTAAATAGTTATTTATGCTGTAATTCTTGTAAATAGCTGTAAATGTTTAGACCTTAATAATAAAAGAAAACATTCATTCCCTTGTTGTCCCTGAACAGTAGCACTTGATGCCGTTTGCTGCTATACATTATACTTAAGTTGTAAATACTGAATGGGACAGGCAACGTGTAACAACAGAACAATATTTTATTTCATGAATTATATAAAATGAACAATTATGAACAAATAATTTAAAAATAACTCATAAATGAACTAACAACAGAAACAATGTAATGATTGTCCTCTGGAGCAGAGGAGAGCCTCTCCATCCTCTCTGCAGCCTCGTGTCCTCCTCCATCCTCCTCCTGGTCACCTGGCCCTGGTGTGTCCTCACAGATGGAGGCAGTTAGGATGAGGGGGAGAACTAATAAAAGGGCTCTAATACGGCAAAAATATATAATCATCATAAGGATAATCCTAAACTTAGTCCCTTGAAGTTTAACATATCTGGCGTTGGATGTTCAAATGAGTAAAAACCGAGTATGAACCCAATACTTACATTTAAATGCGAGATCTGCGCCACTTGAGGTCGCCATTATTTATTTATTTATTTATTCCTTGTCTTGGGGCGCGCAATGAATGTTGGGCAATTCATAGCCGTGAAGGACAGTAGCGGTGCGTCCTCCAGGATGAGGGAAGAGAAGGCAGCATTTGGAGAGTCCTTTAAATGGGGACGGGCTTCGCGCGGCGTAGTGACGTAGTTGCACTTCAGATGCGCACTCAGAAGGACGCTGCCCCTCAACTGAGACACAGCTACAGTGTTTATACGGAAGTACAGTTATTGGACTTCAGTCATCAGCTGAAATGGCGCAACGAGGGATTGAGCAGGAAAAACTCTGCTGTTCGATCTGTCTGGATCTACTGAAGGATCCAGTGACTGTTCCCTGTGGACACAGCTTCTGTATGAACTGTATTAAAAGCTACTGGGAAGAACAGGATCAGAAAGAAATCTGCAGCTGTCCTCAGTGCAGACAGACCTTCCAACCGAGGCCTGCCCTGGTGAAAAACACCATGTTAGCAGATTTAGTGGAGGAGCTGAAGAAGACTGGACTCCAAGCTGCTCCAGCTGATCACTGCTATGCCGGACCTGAAGATGTGGCCTGTGATTTCTGCACTGGGAGGAAGCTTAAAGCTTTCATGTCGTGTCTGCAGTGTCTGGTCTCTTACTGTGAGCAGCACCTCCGGCCTCACTATGAATCCCCTGCCTTTGAAAAACACAAGCTGGTCGACCCCTCCAAGAAGCTTCAGGAAAACATCTGTACTCGTCACAGCGAGGTGATGAAGATTTTCTGCCGCACTGATCAGCGGTGCATCTGCTATCTCTGCTCCATGGATGAACACAAAGGCCACGACACGGTCTCGGTTGCAGCAGAAATGACTGAGAAGCAGGGAGAGCTCGAGGCGAGTCGACAGAGAATCCAGCAGAGGATCCAGGAGAGAGAGAAAGACGTGAAGCTGCTCCAGCAGGAGGTGGAGGCTGTCAACGACTCTGCTGATGAAGCAGTGAGAGACAGTGAGAAGATCTTTACAGACATGAAGCAGCAGATCAGATCTCGTCAGAGGACGGAAGTGACTCACATCAACAAGCTTCAGGAGAAGGTGGAGCAGGAGATCGCTGGCCTGAGGAGGAAAGACGCTGACCTGGAGCAGCTCTTACACCTCGGGGATCATACCCAGTTTCTGAACAATTACACCCTGCTGCTGCGTCTTAGTGAAGCTTCAGACTCGCCCAGCATCAACATGTGTTCGCTGTCTCACACAGAGGATGTGACAGCAGCTGTGTCAGAGGTCAGAGACAAGCTACAGGCCATTTTTGGTGAGGAACGGACCAAAACCTCACGGACTGAGACTGGAGTAGAAGTTTTACTACCACAGTCGGAGCCAAAGACAAGAAGTGAATTCTTGCGACGTTCGTGTCGACTCACACTGGATCCAAACACAGCGCACGCTTGTATATCTTGTAAAAGTAGCACAGCACATCATGGCAGTCATGATTGTCGCAATCTACGATTTTACCAACATCCAGACAGATTTATTAGCTGGTCTCAGGTTTTGTGTAGAGAACGCCTGAGTGGGCGTTGCTACTGGGAGGTGGAGTGGGGTGGGGTCGAAGTTTTTGTGGCAGTGGCATACAAGGATATTAGCAGAGAAGGAAGGGAAAGTGTGTTTGGAAACAATGTGAAATCTTGGGCCTTACAGTGTTACGCCGATGGTTATGAGTTCAGACATAACAACATCAGCACTTCCATCTCAGGCCCTCCGTCCTCCAAAATAGGAGTGTACCTGGATCACAGGGCAGGTATTCTGTCTTTCTACAGCGTCTCTGACACCATGACTCTCCTCCACAGAGTCCAGACCACCTTCACTCGGCCGCTCTGTCCTGGAGTTGGCTTGTTTTATTATGGAAGCTGTGCTGAAATCTGTGAAGCTTTAGACATAGAAGACTGAACACAACAGAGACAGACAGTCATTCAGAGGTCTTGACCACTGCTAACAATAGCCAGCCAGTTTTAATCTAACTTCATCTTTAAAAATGTTATTGTTAATTATTCAATTATTAAGATTATTCATTATGTTTTATATCATAAACTAATATTATGAATTGATTATTATAAGCAATTAAGTAAAATGTTTGTATCATATGTAAACAGTTTGAAAAATCTTAAAGGGGAAAAAAATGAAGATCTTGATACAGATCGGTTGGAAAATAGGCTGAGAACTGTGTGAGGAATAATGATGCAAGAAAAACACATTCATTATTTTATGAATGTGTGTAGTGAGATAATAACTTTTGATGTTTTTTGCTGTAAATTATGCTTTATTGTGAGAGCCCTGTAATATCTGAAGGACAATCTTTGTCTTTGCGATAAATGACTGAGCTTTATAAATATGTACATCATGATTAATTGGACTGCCTTGAGTTGTCAGATTATTGTGCATTCGTAGAGAGTTATTTTTCTCTTCATCGACATCACTGTGTAGACTTGTCTGAATAAACACTTGCCTCTTGTAATGATGTGCCTGTTGTGATTATCGAGCCTGTAACCTGTTGTGTGTATATATGTTTGTTTTCAGGTCTTTCTTTCTGTTGCGTGCCTAAGTGGACTGGCATCAAGTCTTCACTTATTTATAGGGGGCAGCCATCACAGGGGGTGTTGTGTTTTACAACATAGAACAGTGAATAAATAATAAAACTTTCTCTGAGTCTCTGAGTTTATATTTTTTTTTATTTTTAACGCACGTCATATAGCCTAAATATTCAACATAATCATCTTCCCCCCCCGATTTGTGTTGTAGTGTTATATATTGTTGTGTCAAATTCTACACTTCTTTGTACATCGTCTTTTCGTAATTTGTTTTGTGTATTTATTCATTTTATTTTTGCTAAAAGGGCACTATGCAGTTTTGGGGAGGACATATTTAATCACAAGAGAATGATCTTCATTGACTGCTTTATTTATGCCTCAGCAAGTTAAATAAACTCTGAATATTCATTTTCACGACTGCATAAACACAATATCATACTAATTTTACTTTGTTTATATTTGGCGGACCCTGCCACCTTTCCAGCTTCAAACAGTCTTCTGGGGACCTTAATTTCCTTTAAGAAAAGCTTGTTTATTCAGTTATGGAAAAAGTAAATATTTCTGAGTTAATATCCTTGTCTCATAAATATTGTAAATATTAATTGAGTTTGAATCTATTCTTTAAAACTACTTAGTGCCCCTTTAAAAAAAAAAGATGTATTGTAAGTGCTAATTTTTTTTGGACCAACCACTGAACTGCCAATCGGATATCCTGTATTGGAAGTGACGTATCTACGCTGGCCAATCAGTGCTGGTGAAGCTACCAGCTACCGCAAAAAGCCCTTGAGCAGCTTCCTCCTCCTCCTGCATGAGGCTGATGTAAAGTTGCACATCCGCAGCGGAGCAGACACCACCGGTAGTCTCTTCTGGGGTTTCACTACAACACTGTTATTTAGTTGGACTGGAGGAACACTTGGACTGACATGGCGACGGAGATAGCTAAAGGTGTGGAACAAGTCTCAGTGGGTAAGATATTAGCTTAGCCCAAGCTAGTGAGCTAGCTCCCAGAGACATGTGTGTCTTGCGGATTGCATCAGTTGGTTTCATATTAGCAGTTAGCGTGCTAGCTAACGCTGGTGTCTCTTTCTGTAGGTGTCTGGTTGGTGTCCAATCACACGGAACAGATTTATACAGCCTCTGAATGTGTGTGCGGCAGCCGAATGATTGACAGACATTAATAATAATAAAAAAAAACCAAAAACTAAGGACACTAGAGGCTAATATTTAGCCATGACAGCTGTCAGTCTACAATGCAGCAGCTAAGGGGATGCGTCAGTCACCTAGCTAACCCGGTGTATGAAGCCGACCCCGCTTTGTAATTCTACTGTATTTTAAGGCAACAGACGTAAATGTAACATATTTCACAAATATGAGATCTGGTACCAATACTTAATGCGCTTTCAGTTTCATCTTCCTGCGTCACATTACACACAGGGTCAAAATAGGCTGGTAGATACTTGTGCTAATAATGTCTGTGTCCCACGCGAAACGTCCAAGGGTGGTGAGCATCAGTCCTTATATAAATAACAAGTCTAGAGACATCTTCTGAAGTTCAGGGGACGCTACCATAATGCTCTGATTTTCCCGTTTTTTGAGGGGAAATATGAGATGCCAGTTGTGTTTCCAATTTTGTGGAGACCTTTTAGTGAAGACTCTTCACTGTTTCAGAATAATAATGTCTCCATCCATCAAGAAATCGTTCTGCCAGTTTGGAGTGAATGACCTTAACACAGCCCCGGCCTCAACCCCATCCAACGCTTGATGAACAGGAACGCCTACTGTGAGCTGGACCTCACTAATGCTCCTATGGGCTGAATGTGCCTGTAGATTCAAAGTCAGCTGGAAAGCCTGAAACCAGAGCAGCGCAGTTAACATCACATTTGGTTGGAATGTTCCCGTTGTCCTTAAGCTTTTTGACGGATGCTCGACCTAACTAAATGTCCAATAATCGTGAAATCTGTCGTCACGGTTTCCCAGAGCCCGAAGGGATGTCTCCAGGTTGCTTCTTATGTTCAACTACATGTCCAAAACCTTGTGGACCTCAAGCCCCTGTCATACATGACAAAGCGAAGCAGCAGATCCTTACATTTAAGAAGCTAGAACAGGCAAATGTTTGACAGATGTGCTTGGAAAATGACTGAAATGATTAATGCAAGGTCAAAATAGTTGGCAAATAATTTGAATTTTTGATCAACGGATGGATCAATTGACTTATCGTTGCAACAGTGCTTTTGGCTAAACAAATGTATGTTTTTGATCATGATTGCCTTGATTGTATAGGTAAATTTGACATATTTGTCTCCAGCTGTAAACCAGAACTTGAGGCTTTAAACCTCTGTGCAGAATCCTATTCTGTATGTCAATAGCACTCCATTCATATTATCTGTCTCTGTCCAGTCTGGGAAAGCTGCTGATGAGTAGGCACTTTAAAATGTGCGTTTCAGTCTTGCTTCAGGGGGGAAATGTTCACAATCTGACTCATCATCAAGGAGTCACTTATCTTGCCAATTTGTGTGTCAGAAAGGGGCGTCAGTGTACACTGTTCTTGACTTGATGCTGAAAAGAAAGATAAACAAGGAGAGCATTCCCATTAAATCATTTAATATTACCACACAGACGTTTTGGGCAAGACGCCCTCCTTCATTGTGTGTTCTCGCAAATTCACAATCCATCCACACGGGTGTGTTCATTTTCGGTAGCCACAATCAGCTCAACATGTACATCCTAATAGGTCCATTGATAATCAGTCTATTGCTGCAGTCGTTATCCAAGCAGAAATGTCAAAAATATGATTGTTCTTAAATAAGAATTGCTGCTTGTCTCTATCATAAACAGTAAAATTCAGAGTCTTTGGGTTATTGGCTGTTGGTTGGAGGAAAAAATAGGAAAGAAGACGTCTCTTTGGGCTCTGGGAGCTTGTGATGGCCTGTTTTCACAGTTTATTGACATTTTATAGACTAAATGATTAATTTCTCAAATTTTTTACACTGTGTACCACCTCAGAAGATATAAGGCTCTCCAAGTTCCGCCAACTTTAAAATGTAGTATCATTGACCTTGTTCGAAATGGAAAGGTATACACTGTATTCATGTATTTTGTAGTAATTTGTAGTGGTCTTGAATTTAAATGGATTTTCTCGTTAATCAATTAATAATTAACTGTATTTAAAATTATTAATACAAATATTATTAATTAATCAATAATTATAATTATTAGTAAATAATTATTAGTTGCAGCCCTACTGCTATAATAGTATTATAACCTGACTCCATAGTTGGCTACATCACTGTGGTCATGTAATCAATGAGTTTATGTGAAGTTCTGAAACAGCATTAAGACGACATTAAATACACAAATATACACAATCTCAATGTTTTACCTGAAAAGGTGTGCAGAATGTGGACGCCTTCAACTTCGATCTCAATGTAGAATCGTCAGATCGCCCCCTCTATATGGAATTTATTCTTATGAGCTGCATCTGATTTAAATTTGGGGAAAGCAGTTGTTATTTGGGCAAAACCAACAGCTAGAAATGTCAACCTTCAAAATGTGTACAAATTTCATAAGTATAATTGAAGGATAAGGGTACTGAGATACTTTATTTTGATTGTTGTCAAAACATGCCAGGAAAAGCCAAAACCATCAATATGTTAGTCTCTCACTAATTACTAACCTAAACTCATGCTCAAGGTCTCCTACTGAATACTGTTATTACATCATCCTGTCCTAAAAGAGTTTGAAGCTGTAGTTTGCAGCAAATGATAAAAACCCCGGGTTCCCACTGGAACTCTCCACGACTGCTGCTGTGTCTCACTCTGCCTCTGTTTCACAGGTGAGCTGTATGTGTCGGACAAATGTGGCAGCGACCAGGATGGGGACGGCACGGAGCAAAAACCCTTCAAAACTCCTCTCAAGGTAAACGATCATGTGGCTTTACGTATTTCTGTTGCTTAGTTCAATTGTATACAGGCATGTGCTCTTTAAAATGCTTCATACTACGGGATTTATTCTTGATAGAAATGTATGAAGGGATATTCTTGGTCCACTGTGAAGACATTACTGGAACAACATCACATGGCAACGCAGAGATTGCAGTGCAGAGAATAGCAACAGCATAAGAAATGAATAAACAAAACAAAAAAGTGGCATGTTGTATGCTGGGGAAGCTGTAGAGCAGTCTGTTATATGTGTGTGTTGGGGGGCAAAAAGGGGGAGTGGTTTAGAAGTAATAGAAATGGCTGAAGGGGAAATAAGAGGGAGATAGATAAAGAGTTAAATGTGTTAAATAAAATAAAGTGGGGAGTGAAATATGGAAGGGACAAGGAGGGTGAGGGAAGACAGAAAAAATTACTTTGACTCTTGGTGAAGTTTATTTTTTTTATGATCCACTGTTTGATCCAGTTGCACTAATACATCTGTCAGCATCTCATTGTGTTTATGAACTAATCCTCACAGGCTCTGATGTTTGCTGGCAAGGAGCCATTCCCGACAATCTATGTAGAATCACAGAAGGAGGGCGAGGTTTGTATAATAAAGTCTATTTCTCATTCCTTAATTTGTGACTTGAATTATTTTCCACATCTCCCTGCTACATGCATGCAAAATAATGCATTTGGAGAATTGTTACCCCCCCTAGTTATGATGCAGTTGACAAACGAGTCATCACCTGGATTAAACCTCAAAATGTGTCATCCACTTTTTCTGCAATTTGAAACTGACCCCTTTTAAATATTCCTCTTATTTGATGTTAGTTAAGTAGACTTTTCTTTATTATTATTATTATTTTCATATTTGTGTTTCTCATCTTTCGTTTCTCAGCGGTGGGCAGTGATCTCTAAGACGCAGATGAAGAACGCAAAGAAGGCCTTCAACCGCGAGCAGATGAAGAACGATGCCAAAGACAAGAAGGAGGTGTGTGTTTTACTATTCTCTTCACTGCAGCTCCTGTTGGAACAACGCAACAAAGTTTGGTTTCTGCGCAACTTAATGTTTTGTCCTTTTTCGCCTCTATATACAGTTTCACAGTGTGTTGTTCTAGTTGAGCTTTTAGTCATACACCTATATGACCAGTAGACATGTAACATGTTTGCTCCATATTTGCTGTACAGTCAGAGGACAATGAGAGGAGAGAGAAGAACCTCGAAGAAGCCAAGAAGATCGCCATTGAGCAGGATCCCAGCCTGCCTGAGCCTGAAACGGTCGGTGTTTCACAGTTTATGTTGTTTCTACTGCTAATTATTCCTTTTAAACTCACTGGATGTTGGTGCAGATAACCACTGTAATTTTTATATAATATATTACGATACATCATGTCAATAGATGGTTTATATTACATGATAACACATGCGGTTCACATTTAGGTGTTTAGGGTACTCCACATACATACAAAGCATTTGTAACTGGTGTATAAATAGTTAATGAATGTTTAATAACACAAAACTTTGTTTATGAATTCTCATAACTCATGAAGGTGTAATCACTGTGCAAGATTACAACTATGCTACATTAGTGAAGAATCTGTGTTAAAATCTATTCTAAAACAATTTCACAAGCTGTTAGATTGATAAACTGCTGGTCTGGAGCAGGTGCACTGATGCACTTCATGAGCCTTAGTCATAGTTTTAGTTTTAAATTATTATATTTATATATTGTGTTTGTGTTATTGATCCTTTGATTGATTGATTATGGTTGGAGTAATTCATCATGAGGGCTAGCCTAGTCCTGGGTTTTGATAAAATCATTCTATTGGTTCCCTTAATGCTCAGTAATGAACATGATACATCTTGTTTTTTTAAATCAGTACAAAACACAAGAAACACAACACTGTCTGAAATTGGCCATTTCTTTTTCTAAATCAAGAACTGTCTGATCAGACAACACATCTGGCCAGGAAGTCGATGCCAACTATCAGTACTTGGCAGTTATATATGATCTGTGCAACAAGCATATTTTTGCATTCCCAAATAAAAAGACCCAATCTTAAAAACGGCTCTACGTTATTGTGCTAATGACCTAAAGTTGAGTGTTGACTGTGTTTTGCAGGTGAAAATCCGTCAGCTGGAGGCCAAGAGAGGGCAGAGAGTCAAAGTGTTTGGATGGGTTCATCGCCTCAGAAGACAGGGTGAGGAGCCTCACACATGGACATATAGATACATCCATGTGTTTCACTTGTAGTTGGTCATAATATATATATGTCTCCTTTTAAATATATCAAAAGCAGACTTTGAAACAGTTGTTTGTGGTATATATTTTTCTGTTTCTGGCTTCAGGGCAGAAAAGGCAACAATTCAGTTCAGTACATATCTTTCTTTGAACTTGATTGACACTAATTTTCCTCTGTGTTTTCTTGACTTCTACAGGCAAGAACCTGATGTTCATTGTGCTGAGAGATGGAACTGGTTTCCTCCAGAGTGTCCTGTCTGATAAACTGGTACAGCATAATAACTTTGCATTTGACGCTTTATACAGGTTTTCACGTTTGGCTGGGCAAAACATGTTTTTAATCTCCAGTTTGTGGAAAAAGCCACGATAACAAAGCTACTCTGCTAGTAATCTGATGCTGAAAGGGAACACGCTTTTAAATTAGAAATGTGGAACATAATAAAGTTGAACCCAAGAAAATCAACAACAAAAAGTAGAACGTCACTACCACACTTTTCATCTGATTATGGTTATGATTTTAGGCTACATGTTGACTGTCATACTGTATTCTTCTTTCCGATGCTAACTAACGCTGACTTGTTTTCTTGTTTCATCTTCAGTGCCAATGTTACAACGGTTTGGTGTTGTCCACAGAGAGCACTGTGGCGCTGTATGGAACAGTCACTCCAGTTCCTGAGGGAAAACAGGTAAACACACCTGCTGCACATCACACAACGCGTTCACATGAACTCTAGTAACCTGTTCGCTGTGAGATCTGCGTATAAATGCAGCAGCTCGGTAACCTGATGTTTGTAAATGCACTTTAACAAGTTATGATACCTCTGCTTGTTACTAGTTTTTACCAACAGGGCAAATCTGCCTGAATGTTACAGTCTAATGTTCAGCTGTCGAAAGTGATTTCTCAAGATAAATGGTGACAAAAGGGGCAGTTTCATGCAATAATTAATACTTTTTTTTCATCTTAATACACTTCTGTCACAAGTTTTCGTCCTGCACACACTCGCATGTAAAAAGGTCCATTAGAAACCAGCACTCTAATTGTAAAGAGACAATTGTCCGAGATGTTAGGTTTCTCCACTCCCATAGCACAAAAATGGGAAACTTTTTCGCTGGTGCTTTTCTCTGTTGTATATTAATATGAATTGTACAGAGGCAACAGATCACAAAACTGAAAGTTTGGATTGTATCCCGGTTTTGAGTCACAAATGTGTAACAATTCTCTGAGTCCAAACTTTGTGTATATTAGAGTTTTGATTGGCCTATATTTCCCCCGAGCTGAACAACACTCTCTAAAAATTGAAGACATTAAGTGGTGATCGATGAACTGTGTCACAGGTTAGCTCACTGGTGGCCTGTAAACGCATGGTTGGTCTCTCGGTGTTTTGACTAACAGTGGTGTTCACTATGCTACTGACTTAACACTAGTTTGCATGTATCGGAAATGGAACTTGAGTGACAGTCACTAAAACACAGCGCATTTATAGTACAGACAAGAAGAATATGTCCTCACCACAAAAACACTGAGTCATCCCAACAAACTTCACTGGCAGCTCTTAGATGTAGCTAAAGGTTTAACTGTGATACAAAGTGTACATTGCTTCTCAGCATCCAGATTCAGGGAATTACAGCGCAAGTAAAACTGTATTTTACCCTATAATGCTTACATTTTTTGCAATTAATAACAATTATAACACAATTATGATTGGCATTTTTCACTTTATTGTAATTTAGTCAGGAAATAAGGTAATGTAATATTGAAAATAGTGATACATTAGACAGACGATTTACTGTAAAATCAAAAAGATTAATTGGTAATAAAAGAAAATCATCCGTTGCAACACTAAATTGAACCACAACTAAAAAGGTGCTCTGTAAAAATGTGGAAGGTCTTCAGTTAGCTGTCGTCTTCCTCTCCCAGGCGCCTGGAGGCCACGAGCTGCACTGCGACTTCTGGGAGCTGATTGGCTTGGCTCCGGCGGGCGGGGCCGACAACCTGCTGAACGAAGAGTCAGATGTAGACGTCCAGCTGAACAACCGGCACATGCTGATCAGAGGAGAGAACGTCTCCAAGATCCTCAGGGTCCGATCCACCGTCACTCAGTGTTTCAGGGACCACTTCTTCAGCCGCGGATACTATGAGGTGAAGCATGCGACCTGAATGTCTTTTTCACGTTACTTTTTAAATGTGTTTTTTTTCCCCCTATTAAATGAAGAATAATGTTTGTGAGGGTTGCATTCTGATTCCAGGGGTCTTGTTGGATTCAGTTCCAGGTTGATATAATAACCGAATTTGTTAAGATCCAAGGCTTATTAATTTCCTTCTATTTCACAACACTTTTCTCCAAACTGCTCTTTATTTACCAGAAAGAGCCATCTACAAAACATTCAGTTGACATGATGAATGTTCCACAGATATAAACATGATATCAGCTGCAGCCAGGGCTTGAATTGGCCTTCAGTAAACAAACAGAAGCTGAAGAGCCCCTATGCCTGTTACTGTCTTCTAAATGATCCTATCCTAGAATCTTGTTATTGCAGCGGTGCAGGGTTAACCACAGGGAGCCCTTTTGAGGCAGCAAGCTCAGTGGCTTTTTTCCTCTTGTTCAGCTTCTCAGTTTGAGCTGGGACCATATCTTATCTGCAAATGTCTGGATTTAGCCTGGGGTTTGTAGTCTTTAGCTGATTGTCTTATCTAATATCTTTTGAATGACTGAACAGCAGGATTTGGTTTTAGTAGCATTTGATCAAATATGAATGCGGTGCCAAATCTTCTTATCTAATCCAATCCATTCAAACCCCTTATTGACTATGTCAGTGTAGAATTATCTTAAAGTTAGAATCATTAAAGCTGTTGTTAAGTGATTCATTTTTATTAAAATAAGTAGATAAATAGCTTTATATTCCAAAAGTAATCACTGTTATAGAGTGTTTGGTCAGTAAACCATGTGTATCCTAACCCTGCTCATGCAGTAAAAGAGAAGGGAATTATTCCATTATCCCTGCCCACTTTATCCAATCAGGACAGAGGACTGCATAACAATGAGGTTCTGCTCAGTCGTGAATGCTCAAAGAGCAGAATCCTCCTTTTTGTCTGCCGAGTATCGCTCCACGGTCATGTGGTGACAGAGAGAAAAGGGAGGGAATGACTAACTGCAAAATGGACAGGAAGTTGGCTAAAATGATGGCAACACTGACAGCACCGTTTAAGATTTGCACCTTTGTTTTCATTCTGCAGATCACTCCTCCGACCCTGGTGCAGACTCAGGTGGAGGGCGGCTCCACGCTGTTTAACCTCAACTACTTTGGCGAGCAGGCGTACTTGACGCAGTCCTCCCAGCTCTACCTGGAGACCTGCATACCTGCCCTCGGTGACACCTTCTGTATTTCCCAGTCATACCGAGCCGAGCAGTCCCGCACCCGCAGACACCTGTCTGAGTGAGTATGATGTTCAACACCGACATAAGTAGTCCTGTGTAGGAACTGACAAACATGGAGGATGAAGGATAAACACTGATTCAACAATTGTGGTTATTGTAGTTTATGATATTTATCGTTAATTTAGTAAGACATAGGACTGCAGAGTACAGTAAATCTGAATTGCATTTCACTCATTCCTGTACCTTGATGAGACCATTTTCTGTCTTCTGAAGCTGGGCTTGTAAGCCTCCTGCATTTTGGTTATTTGCTCTTTTTCTGTATTCAGGTACTCTCATGTTGAGGCCGAGTGTCCCTTCATGACCTTTGACGATCTGCTGAACAGACTGGAGGACCTGGTGTGTGACGTGGTGGACCGAGTGCTCAAATCTCCTGCTGCTGAGCTGCTCTACGACATCAACCCCGTACGTCACATTTCTTGGGATATGTGTGTGTGTGTGTTCGGACTAAAATGTTCACACAGTTTGAATCCTAATTAACGGCTAATCATTCCTTTGCTGGTGTTTTTTTCTCCCAGAACTTCAAACCCCCCAAGAGGCCGTTCAAGAGGATGAACTACACTGAAGCCATTGAGTGGCTCAAAGAGCACGACGTCAAGAAGGATGATGGCACCTACTACGAGTTTGGAGAGGTGATTTTTCAACACACCCCTGTTTAAATAGCCAAAGCACACATTATTCTCCAAATGAGTTATTGTCTACAGACAATAATCATGACATAGAGCTTTGTCAGAAGCCAAGAGTTCACTTTGTAACAGCAGAAGCCAGCTAGAGTTGTTAGTTACATTACATTTTATGGCTGTCTTCAAACTCCACCCCTCCAGTGTCTAACAGACATTTTGGAATAAATACTCTCACGTCCCTAATGCATCTCTAAGGTATTATCCTAGACTTGACAACATTTTTCTAGTTTTCAGACTGAGTTGTAAAGTGAACTCGACATGTAAAACTGGTGGAGTGCACCTTTTTAATGTGGATATCGATTGTGATTCAATGTGAATTAGCTGTGATGCAAGTAGTTAAAGAGCTGATAGTTGAGTCTGTGCTCTGTACTTTGTTGACCGTCTGTGGAGTTGCAGATCGTGAGGTCCTGTCAGTAAGAAAGGTCTCAGCTCCCCTGCAGTTTCCACACTCACCTGTAGGGGGCGTGGCTGTCCTGACTATCAGCTAAAGGAGATAAATCTGATAAATGTCAGAAATATTTGATGCTTTGATCTGAGTTAAAGAGTGCAAGATGTTGAAACATCACATTCATCACAAAAAACATTTTGTTGAATTCTTCTTTGTTGAAGATGAGGAAATAAAGATTTGTCTCAGGTTTGAGTGCCATTATCAGGAACAAATTCCTACAAAATTTGCTTTCACATCTTGAATTCATTGGGTGAAACTTCTCTGTTTTGACGTGTCTGTTGTGTGTCTCACTCTCAGGACATCCCCGAGGCTCCAGAAAGGTTGATGACAGACGCCATCAATGAGACCATTCTGCTCTGTCGTTTCCCTGCTGAGATCAAGTCTTTCTACATGCAGCGCTGTGACGATGACAAACGCCTCACTGAGTCGGTAAGAACGTCACCAGAATGTCTTTGGAAAAAAAGACATTTGCAAAAGCTGATGAATGGCATACATTTTTCAGGTACCAGTAGTTGGTAAAGAACTAAATTATGATGGTGGGGCAGAGGAAAAGGAATCTGATCCCTCATTTACCTAAACCTAAGATTATGCTTAGTCTATAAAATATCCAGAATAGAATGTTTAGTTTTTGTTAATCCAGCCTGCTCACTGATCTAAAACCCTAATACAACCAGAGATGGAAGTATTAGTTGTGCAGCAACATCTGTTCCACTTGACACATTCCCAGTAGTGTTCCTGTACATAGCAATTGATCCTCCATTTACAGACAAAATTAAACCTGTGCAGGAAGCTGTCATGTTGTTTTCTATGTGATGAGCTGTCTGAATGTCTTGTGATTGTTTCCGTGCTGCAGGTCGACGTGTTGATGCCAAACGTTGGTGAGATCGTAGGAGGCTCCATGCGTATCTGGGATTCTGAAGAGCTGCTGGAGGGGTACAAGAGGGAGGGAATCGACCCAACCCCCTACTACTGGTACACTGACCAGGTAAACTTATTTTCTGTTTGGCTTTATTTGCTCCTTGGCCCGGAAAGGAATTTAAGGTGAACCATCTTAAATAGACTTGCAGTCGGTGAGGTATTGAGATCAAAAAACATAAAGCTTAATTTGAGTGGCATTAAAGTGTGTGTGTGTGTGACTGTTTCAGAGGAAATATGGCACATGTCCTCATGGTGGTTATGGTCTGGGTCTGGAGCGTTTCCTCACCTGGCTGCTGAACCGACATCACATCCG
>OMLP01003368.1:43559-58665 GCA_900302685.1 Spondyliosoma cantharus | reverse complement strand
CTCTCACACTCACACAGACACCCACACACACACCCACACACACACACACCCACACACACACACACACACACACACACACACACACACACACACACACAGATACCTACTTGCTATTTTCCTCCTCATCCAGGGACATACGAATATCCAGACAAGACCCGCGCAGATTATCGACTCTGCTAACGTGATGAGAAAGATGGCCCACACCGGCAGCATCTCCAACCCGAGCACTGCAGTTAATAAAACACAAACACACACGTATAAGAAAAATAACACCTCGCGAGTGGCTTCAAAGTTGCACTCTTTTCTCGCCTTCAAAAGGAATTTCGAGCAAGCAAACAACATCACCCACCCGTTTAGACGGAGATGCTAACTTGATCATATTTTGGTGTTGGACTTAAAATAAATAAATAAATAAATAAAGCACTTACATGGTGCTCCGGTATACAGGATGGAGAATGTGTTGATCCCAATTGTGGAGGCATAGAAGAGAGGCAGAGCTCGCAGCCCATTAGGGACGCTGTCATCCTGTGTAGGAAGCACACACAGATTGTTGTTACAGTTTCTGACACGATAAGAGCTCACATTCATGCACGTTTATTGACCTTTAGTTTCATTTCATGGTGATGTAATCAGGCAGAGTCTCTGGTTTGATAAAGAAAATGCTAGAAAATTAATGATTCCAGGCAAATCTGTGAAGTTTTTTCTGACGCTACACTGACCACTAAAATCATTTTTTGTACTTTTAATGGATGATAAAAATAATGAGAACATGCATTCTGATGTTATTGCATTGATTTTGTGATACTGATGGCTAAATGTATTGCCCACTCCTTACTTTTAAGCTTTCTATTAAACTCGCTCTTTCCTTTTCCCTCTTTAATCGCCTACGTGATGACGAAGCTGCCGTCGTTGTCAGCTCTTCATCGCGTAAAAGTGCCGCTGGGGAAGACAGTGAGCAGTCAGCTTCTCACTATACCTCACTTTGTACGAGGACAGCTGCTGTCTTTAAAGAGCAACATGTACAATAGGATGTACTTCAGTTAGATCTGTCACTACAGTCAAAAGCCGTGTTAAAAGTAATGCATGAATATCAAGTGTTTAGTGTTGTGATGAAGCTCCAAAGGCTACAGTGTGCTACATCTGCTGACGTCCAGTAAAAGCTTCCGACTGAAGTTCGGCTCAGGTCAAAGGTGTGGAAATTATGAAAACAGATGATGAGTAAAATGAAACACCCAACAATTGACTCTTGCACAACGCGCGGTTTATGAGGAGTTTGATATGCAGCGTGACCCGACCTCACTTCAACAACACTAAACCGTCCTGACTGCGCTTTTTGGAAAAAACACATCATAAATACAGTAGAAAGTATTATATTCCGATTTAGGTGATGCAAATAGCCCGGAGAGACGGAGATGAACTCATCCTGAATCTGACCCAGCTACACACCAACTCCACTCCGAATGACAAATCGTCCTATGAGTCATTCATACATAATCCTGCGGTCGTGACCTTAGGATGAGCTACAACACTTCCCTCTTCCCGGTCTGCCAGAGATTGCCTGTTACGTAACAACAGATCCGCGGGTGTTGCCAAATCAAATGGATTTTTATCTGTGCTGGAGTTCTTCGGACAGGTTTCTCTCGACACGTCTGTGTCTGAATTCTGGTGTTTTAAACCTCCCGACAGTTCGCTCTATGTGCCCGATGTGAGGAGACGTTCAAACTGCATCATAAAATCATTAAATTATTCACGGACATCACGGGCAATAATCCACCTCAAAGTGGAAGTCATAAAACATTATTTTTCCATGGTCAGTACATCAGTGCCTTACATACTGAACGTTAATATGGTTCTGACCCAGAAACAACGACCTGAACATGTGATGAGGAAGGAGCAGTGTTATGTGTGTTTGTCCACGTAGTGACGTGAGCCCACCTTGCTGAGGATAAAGTGTCTGATGAGCATGAAGAGGAGTCCAGACATGAGTCCGGAGAGCAAGGGGGAGATGAACCACGATGCAACTGGAAGAGGAGGAGAACATATGATCAGAAAACAACAGCAACACACCTCCTAACAGACCAACATCACACACTGATGCAGGAGCACCAGGCAGCCCTGAGGGAGTCCGACAACCGTCCTTTTGTTCTTGTGTTTAGTTTTTTTCCCAAACACGCTCATCTGCACTTCATTTGTAACGTCCCAGAAAAGTAGTGGAAGAAGCTCTAGTAGATCTTGTGCTTACGGAAAAGTAGCAACACCACAGTGTAGAAATACTGTTAGAAAATTTAAAAGCACTAAAAGAACACTAATTATGCAGAGTGATGTGTATCATATCACTGGATTATAATAATTGATGTGTTAATGTCTTTATCCCTTTAACGCCGAAGCTCGTAAAAACATGGAGCTCATTTTAATCACTTTATGTTCTTCCATATCTGCTGGGTGGATTGTAAATTTTCCCTATGAGGATAAATAAAGCTTTATCTCATTCGATGATATTACATCACAACACAAGACTGGGAAAGTTGTGGAAAAGCTCAGAACAGGTTCATTGGTAACTGGTGATCGGATCTTTCCACCACTGACCCAGAATCACTTTTAATTCTTAAAAGGAACAGAAATTAACTTTTCAAGAGTTTATTTTACTTCAGCGTACCCTCTGTCTGTCTGTTTGTCTGTCTCTTTCACGGCAACTCTCGATCGCTCGCTGTGTAAAATGGTCATCCTTGCCGACAACATAATCTGATGATTACTGTCTGTTTTAGAGAGCTAAACTTGACTGTAGCTGTGCTGGAGATACCTCACTGTGGTGGTATTAAGTCTATTTTGTTGTTTTTTTTAATGGGAAAGCAGCTTGAATTCGTGTGGGACTGTGAGTAATTGTGCAGAGTTTGTGCAGCTCTGTCAGAGTGACCTTCAAGCACTTTCAAAGTTTCTAAACCAACATTTTTCTCTTTATCGTCACATCTAAATCATTACAATAAAAGCAATTGCTAATAATAAGGTTTACAAAATTCCATTATACCCACAGCAGTACATGTATGTTGACACTTTGTGGACTTTACCAGCTGCTTATATATCAATTAATTGTTTCTTTGGCTCAAGATTATTTAATGCCTGCGACAACAAACAAATATGACAACCGGATCGTTTTACTTTAAATATCAAAAGATATTTTGGCCTATGTAAGTGATTGAGTTGATGAAACACCAGATCAAGGACTACGTGAATGTTCTAATTCAAGCCTTGAGAACATAAGCCTTTTCCACACTTTGAAGACCTTGTACATCTACATTAACCTCACATACACACATATGGGCCTGAAAGAGCTCAAAGACATTACCGATCTTGACAAGCTGCATCCACTGTACTCCCTTGGTACCGATGGCCACCATGGAGAAGCCGATGGTGGCGCCAACAATGCAGTGAGTCCCAGAGACGGGCAGTTTGAGGAAGGAGGCGATTAGCTGCCAGACTGCTGACCCTGTGGACAGAAAAACAAAACAAAAAAAACACAAATCTCAGCCATTTTTCATCCTCTAGTCGCCAGTGTTTTCCATCAAAAAACGGTTTAAGCGCCTGCACTCTGTCTCACTTTGGGCCTGTGCTGTGTGGAAATGTTGGCACACTGTAACCTGCCTTTAGAGCTTCTGTACAAACACATTGTCCTCCAATCCAAAAAACTCCGATTGAAACTCAAGATCTAAAATTGCTCAGTGAGATTCAGCAGTAATTTTAACATATGGGATGAAACATCTTAGTTGACGACGAGCTGCGAAGACGTAACATACAGAATAATGCTTCAAATGCAACAGTCTCAACACAATCAGCGTCTTAGAGGTTTGATTCAAAGTCCTAACGTAGACACCGACAACTATATTCTGCATTGTGCCGTTTTGTGAACTCCTGCTGGATACAAAAGACGCATTATTCTGCTTTTTATCTAATGAAATCAAGAAGTTGTATTCCTTCTAATTCTGTAGAAACAACACACCGGCGACAAACGCTTCCTGTTCCACCAACATACACTTTCTGCCACATCTGAATTTCCAGCGACACGGGTAATCCCCCTGTGCGTAATATCGCCCTTATTTATCACCGTTTCCCAGCAGTCACTCTTTCATTAAGATGCCATTGTCTCGACGGGAGCCCCATTGTTTTCCATTCTGCACAAATTCATTCACTGAGGTAATCTCAAGCTACCGCACACACTCAACAAACTCACTGTAAATTCAATGCAAGAGGGTTTTTTTTTTTCTGCGAAGCAACTCGGGAGATGTTGACATTGACAAACATCACACGAAGAGGTCCACCTTAAAATAGATTCAATATTTTTGTTTCACGCTGCGTCGGAGCTGCTTTTAAAAAACTTCTCAAGGACGAAACAAACTTTATAACATCTCTCGTAAAGCCAAATGGGTCATAAAACGAGCACAGATGTTATTCAAGCGAACAATTGTGAACTTCTACAAAAACAACTCGCCGAGAGTTGTTATGCAACTTAGCAGTTTAGATTTCAGGAGGACAGAGCTGCAAGTATGAGGTTTAGATAACCTGCAATGAAGATGTATGCGTGTGTGTGTGGGAATGCTCCGCGTATTAACTAGGCACTATTGTGTTTGACCTCAGGTCGGGATATGAAAGAAATGTGCTGGTGGTGGGCTGGTGTTTTTCATAAACAAAATGCTGTGTTGACTGTGAAGGGCAGAGTCTACAGCAGAGTCTACATTCAATTATTAATAGAGAAACATGTCAGAACTGAAATAATTAACTGATTAATGCATTAGTAGCTCACCAGGAAATTGATCTGCAACAGTTTCAATAATTCATCATTTGTTTGAGTCGTTTATCGAGCAGAACGTTCACAGGTTCTCAAATGTTCTTGTTTCCTCTGATTTATATCATTGTAACTTGAATATCTTTGGGTTCTGGACTGTTCCTCACACAAAACAAAAGCGATTAAAAGTTGTCACCTTGGACTGTAGGGATTCTCACTACTTTTCACCACTACTCCCCTCGACCCTCGTGGGGTTGTGAGTCTCCATTTCCCCGGAGAAATGTTTTTACTCTGCAAAATGTTCATGTTAATCACTGAGGTTTCCGCCGATTCATTTCAGCGCTGCGAGGGATGATTGTTTTAATTTGCTCAATTTGTTTTAAGTTGATTACTCTTACTAAGAGCCCGATGTGACAAATTCAAATGACCCACCGTGTCCGACCAAAGTCATTAAGCTTACAGTGACTTATGAACTCTGCAATTCTCCCGTTTAGCAACTCATAAACAGCATTTTTTTTCCCCCCTTGAAAAAATGACTTAAACCACACCAACAATAAATTAGTTTCAGAAACAACAATTGTTTCTTGAATGTCATAAAACAAAGTGCAGCTGTCACCAGCCCGGTTCACTTCATACTGGAGCCGAGGAACAGCAGTAACTCATTACTCACTGCTGCAGCTACTGTTTATTTACATTATTGAGTGATCTTTCATTTCTTTTTATTCACTGACTTATGGTTTTGTTTCAGAAAATGTTGTAGAAGTGTGAAAGTGTCCACTATGACTTCCTAGAGTCCAAGGTGGCGTCTTTGAGTTCCTCGTTTTGTCCAACTAACAGTCAAAAACCAAAAGCTATTCAGTTCACTACCATTGATGATGAAGAAGAGCTGCCAAATCCTCCCAGTTACAAGTTTCTGGCCTTTTTTCAGACTAAAATGATGAATCAATAGTCCGACTTACCGACCATGGCGCTGACCTCCCCTGCCATGAGTACAGGCACCGTTTCGTTGTACAGGCTGACGTCGATGATGCCCTTTCGAATCGTCTCGCCGACTTTGGCCCCCAGCAGCATCGAGCCCAGTGTCTCGAAGATGGACGCCAGGATGCAGGCCTGTTTCAGCGTGACCACGCCGGAGCCCACCGCTGTGCCGAATGAATTGGCCACGTCATTGGCGCCCACTGAGAAGGCCAGAATGAAGGCAATGATGAAGCCAAGAATGACCATCCACAGGAACGGTTCCAGATCCATCTTGATAGGATTTGACCAGACAAAAATCCGAGCGGAGAAAAAAAAATATTAAATATTCTTTTTTTTAAAAAAGAAAGAAGTGCTCCGTGCGTTTGTAGTGGAGGACTTGGTAAGCCCGCTCCTTTTTTTCTTCGTCCCCTGGTTATAAAGAGTTCGAGGGGAGAAGCACAGCCGCTAACTAAGCGTTTGGAGCTCAGTCCAAAGATTGGAGACTAGTGATGGTGGGTGCAGGGAGCATTCCATAGCTTAGTGTGAGACAGCCTGTCTGCCCGGTCCTTCACCTGCAAGAGACACAAGCGACAGAAACAGATTACTATCACGAGCCATGATTACTCTTTTTCAGCAGCAGTTACCATCTGGCAACACCTCCCTGTGACTTCCTCACAAAACCTAAAAACAAAGGAGGGGAGGGACGAGCAGAGAGAGAGAGGAAGAGGAGGCGGAGGAGGAGGAGGAGGATAAAAAACACACCCAAACCTGAAGGAGTCGGGATGACGACGCAGAACCGGACGAAAAGCTGTGGACGTCTCAGATAACCACAATAAGAAATCACAGTCTGCACTTCACGGGAATCAAATCAGACGCTTCCAGAGGGCCTGCTGACAGCGGCCAGACTATAAAAAGCCGAGAGTATCCAGAGCGAGCATCGAGGTGGACTATTAACACCTTATCCCCTCACCACAGGGCAGCCGGCGTCTCTGCCAAATCTGTTTTTGTTCCACAGGTTTACCTCTTCTCCACACACCCAGACGGCCTCTGACAGGAATGTATAATTCACTGAGTTCCCCTCATAGACCACCACACTGTTTCAACCACTTTCATCACTTTCACGTCTGATGCAGCGATGCCAAAACTGATGATAGGCACGACGACCAAATGTTTTACATCAAGGAAGCAATTAAGGTGAATAGGGCCATAATGTAAAATTTAATAGCTATACTGTAGGTTCTGCAACTAATGACTATTTTCATTGTTTATTAATCTGCTATTTTCCCATAGCCGGAGATTATGTCCTTGTTTAGTCCACAACCCAGAGATATTCACATCTGAGAAGCTGGAACTCAAACAGTGACGTCACCATGAAACTTCTCCAGTCGATTAACTGACATTAAGCCAAGTCTTTTTTGGGATTACATGTTGGATACATTGATTGTTTGAAGGAATTTTTAATATTTTGATGATTTGGTCAGCCCCGGCGGACCCCAAGTGGTCGCGTTTCCACCGTCAAAACCTCAAAATATATCCAAAATAGAATCACCTACAGAGAAATCTCCTCTTACATCTGACTAACTGTAACTCGGTGTAAGGAAATGTAAACACGGACCCGGTGGACTAAATAGAAATACTTCATCTTCATGCTGATGGTGTTGTTTGCTTGTGTAGGTCATAAAGAGGTGTCAGTATTACACTGAGAGTGTTTTGTTACCAGTTCAAAATTCCTTATAGTAGCTTTAAATATGTGAATAAGGCATCGGCTAATTAAATATGTGCTTCTTTTTGTACGTTTCCAGAATAGAACCACTGAACTAAAATAAACTCCTAAATGTGTATTTTAGATGTTTTCTGAAAGAAAGTTATGGAGGCGAAATGGCCCAAAATCTGAAAAAAAAAACTACCAGTTCTTGTTTTCACCTGCAGTGTCTTCAGTGTGAACCAAGAGACCGTTTCACTGGCGACTCGGTGCCACATCACATTAGCCTTCTGATCTGTGCTCTTTCCGCCTCACCATGACTGCTTCAGTGCTCACCGGGCGACAGTCAAAAGGTTCACACCAGTTTTGTAACAAGATTTGGAGTGCAGGTTCAAACTACATCTAAGGCTTTGCTGCAGTACAAGATAAGAAAAAAAAAAAATCTCAGCGGTTGGATTTATGTTAAGACTGCAATGCAGTAAGAACATCAGCAGCGATGCTTTACTGCTGCTGGGGGTGGGAACAGTTCGCAAAGCTGCACCGCTCAGGGTCAGGGAAGTCAACTGATAGTGTAGCAGAGAATATGAAACTTCTCTAGTGTCTTTTGTAAAAAAATATAAACACTTCAGCATTTTACTCTGCCGTCATAACGACAACGGATGGAACCCTTCAAACTCTGCGGGTGACACTCAAAATCTCCTGAGTTCATACAAATATTCAAGCAGCAAAAGTGAATTACATGTTTCTGTGCACAACTTCAGCTGTTCCCCCGTTTGACAAATGTTGAGGGGACATTTTCATGTAAATTAGCAAGCCTGCTGCTTGTGTACACCCTAAACTTCAGGGACATCAGCCGAGTAGCTCAAGAAATAAGTATACAACTACAGCTTTTAAGATAATAAGCATGAATATCCTGTGGATGGGTCAGTGGTGTAGAAGATCAAGATTTGAGAATATTAAAACAGAGCTTTATTTTCGAATCAATAGAACATTGTTGCCAGCTATGTTCAAAAGAATCAAATAGTCTTTTAAATATATATATTTTTAATAAAAAAAAAAAAACATTCACTTGTTTTGTTTGAGGAGATTTGCTGCTTTTCACAATTTTATATCATTGTAGGTGAGGGACGCAAATTTTAAGCCGCTTCCTTAATTGATAGTCAGCTGCAAACAATCAATCATTGGTTAATCATTCATAAACTATTAAATATGTTTCATGTTTTCACATTAAGTTAAAAGAACAGATTAAGCAAACGCTTAATCATTGACAGAGTTATAAACATAATAAACACAGAATGATGACTTCATTTTTGTTGCAAGGCGCCCGTCTGTCGCAGATGCATCCGGAAGCTACTAAATGCCTAGAAAATAAAATAACATCAGTTTGATTTGAAAGTCTTCTTGTCACTTTTACATTTTAAATCTCTTGTATTTTAAAAGTGTGCCCATCTCGGATTGTCTGTTAATAGACTTTTAATCGGTTAAATTCTCAACAACGATGAATCCATTTAATGATGAGTCATCAACATACCTATTTGTTAACTGAATTAAAAAAATAAGAAATGTCAACTTTGCCCTTATAGAAGACTAACAGACGGGAAACGATTAATTGATTAATCAAGAAATAATGAACATATCAATGATGAAACGTTCCCGTGACTCTGTTGTAATAAGCGTGCCGGGCTCTGCACTTGTTAAAGTAAAACAGCTTCCCACGTCCCTGTAAAGTCCCACAAGGCTTATTTACATCGCAACAATGACAACAAGCTCTGGAGGCAGATGATGAGGCCACCAACACTGAAAGCCTCTGGTGGTCCTGGAGAAACCTCTTTACCACAAACGACTAGGTCTGGCTTCTTTCTCCTCTTTTTTTTCTCCTGTCTGTGCCACATAATCAAAGTCATTTCATAGGGGTTAATGGCAGCGCATTTCCTTCTATGGTTTAGCCAATTGTTAATGGGGAGCATTAAATGTAAACAGCTTGAAGGCCAGACGAGAACATTCTCTCGGCATGAAGCGACTGTGCGCTCCTCATCGCGTGGGGCAGGCAGCTCTTTTCTAAATAGCCTGCGGCCGGTTACGGCTCCCTCCTCCCGACCAAGAGCTCCATCTGGAACAGTTGAGGTCACAAACTTCTATCCTTTTGCATTTGTTGAACCACAACACACGCATTAAAAGACGATCATGATTTGTCTCTTGATCAGGTCCATGCGAGACCTCCCTGGCTCGTGATACCTTAAGTGGACTGAACATCATTATGTGGTTAACGGTTAAATAATCCAAAAATGTATCTGACACGTTTTCGTTTCCTTCACATGCCCAGCCAGTTCCCTTTTATACAGGGGGATCAGGGGGTGCCACATATCAAACAGACTGGGTAAAAAATTATGTGATACTTCACTGATGCCTGCAGGGAAATTCTCTTTTCACTAACCTCCCCTCCAGAAAGAGATCAGAGCGAAGGATCAGAGCGAGGGATCAGCACCCCTGGACGAGAAGATTCAGTCTGAGACTGTTGGGCTGGGAGTTAACTCAAGTCAGGAACTTTTTATTGTTCATCAATGTGATGTGATTAAAAAGGTTTGCTACGTTAATAATTCATGACAAAAACAAACCTAAGTGGGAGTGTTATCTTTATCTGAAGCTCTAAGTTTCAGATGATTTCTTAAGTGTGTCATGTCACGCATAGCAGAAAAATTACATTCCATTAAACCTGAACCAAAAAAAAGAATTTCAAGGCTTTTGAGACATTTCCTGAATTATTTTTACAACTCCATTTATAATATTTTTAATCAAATAACTTATTTCGACTCTGTACTTGTTTGAAAACCTCCAACACCTTTTGAGAACTGCTGTACAAATATTACATCTGACAGTCGGTGTGTTGGGAGTAGCAGACTCTGAAAGGACTAGCGCGCTGCGTGCTGTGTAAATGTTTGATCCGGGGGAACACCTCCGCCACAGGATGACCACGCAGTAAAACATGGCCGGCAACCGAACAGAGCCGCAGACTGACTCCACAGAGGAAACAGGTCAAACAAGTCATTGATCGAGTGTGAGGGAGGAAGATGAGTATGAGTGACTCAAGAGTGGGTGCGCACACAAGCACCAACCCGGTTTAATCAGGCCTACAGTTTTCTAAACAGGGAGAGTCAACATGACAGCTGCATGAATGACGCTGAAGCTGAAGCTGACGCTGAAGCTGAAGCTGAAGCTGAAGCTGAAGCGGAAGCACTGGTCCTGCTGGAATCCACGAACACCAGCTCACGTACCGCCACACCCTGTCGTGCACATAAAAACTATTTTCTCCAGTACAGTAAGAGGGGTCTGGTGAGAGTCCCGTGGAGTCATCCAATTGACTCAAACAGCTCCTTCAAGGAAATAAAACACTCAACTAGTCTAAGGGGAATTTTAAAGAGTAACAATGTGCTCCAGCTTCAATCGCCTATGTAAAGGGCTACAGGATGTCGTCAGTTTATGCTGTGAAACCCAAAATGAAAATGCCTGAAAGCTCAGTTTGACCTTTATCCTAATAATCTGTGAAATTTTGATTTTAATAGATTCCCCTTTCTCGAGAACATCAACAGGCATTTTAATAAGCTTAGCTTAAGTGCCTCAAGAACCTCCTAATTTATAAAAATGATAATAAGCTAAACTTAATTTAATGCCTTTAACGCCTTGGGGCAACTCCAGTGCCTCAACAACGGCATGCAGGAGTATTCTTACAATGTGTAATTATTTTGGGAAATGTCTTGCTTGCTTTGTTGTTGAGGGTTAGGGTTAAGGGTTAATGCAGGGTTAAGATATACTTGCTTTTAACCATCTGGGTGAACATGAGGCACGGCTAACATACCCTGCGTCTCTTTGGAGGGTTGGTCTTTCCAGCGGGTCAGTAAACACATCACAGCAGCATGTCCCACCTGGTGGTATCCTCCAATCACGTGTGTCTACGCAAACGTGTGGTTCTAAAGCAAGTATATCTGCGGCCTGAGTGTAAAACTACAGCAAGCAGCCGGTTAGCTTAGCATGAAGACTAGGAACAGAGGGAAAACAGCTTGTCTGGCTCTGTCCAAACTTCAGCGAAGCTAACCACCCACTGAGTTTAGTGTCATGTTCACCGTACAGGCACAAGAGTGGCATCTATATGTTTTTATCCGACTCCCTACAGGGCTGTCTGTGTGTTTCTAGTGTCGTTTAGATATGTAGGGTTGTTCATTATCAATTATTTTACATAAGCTGAGCACAGTGGGCCGAGTTATACTTGCGGGAAGTCGGTCAATAAAGTGGAACTTGGGATCTTGCCATCTTAACAACGCATTAAAATACAACACAGTACAATAGTTGTTTGCTTTTGGCCCATGGCCCAGCATTAAGCTTGATTTCCCCAGATGTCTTCCTTTAAGATGCATGCAAAACAGAAAAAATAAAAAAAAAACTCTAGTTATTCCTCGTCACCTCCTCCAAAATGTGGCGGCTGCAGAGACAGAGGAACTACTTTGGCTTGTCCTTGGACATCCTTGTCCTCTGCAAACCGCTCATCATCAACCTGTAGACTTTACCCAGACTGCCACACACAGACAGCAGCAGGCTGCAGTCATACCCAAGCTGTTGAACAGAGTGAGGAAAATGTCCAAACTGCGGTCAAAAGAACACCAGACTTCCAAAACAAAAAAAAATCCATCCGCTGCTCTCAACATCTGGAGCCTTAGCTGGCAGATTTGAAAAACACATCAAAATGTCTGGTGCCCAGTTTCACCATGGAAGACAGCCTGGGAATGTTTAGACATCGTCACAGATGAAGATGACCTAATGTCCTTGAATAGTGAGTGAGTCAACAACCCCGGCCACGACTTGCTGCATAGATCGATTTGTACATGCAGCAACCATTCAGAGAGCACGGCGTGAGCCAGAGATCCGGTTTCAGGTTCATGTGTGTCCGAGTTCGTGTGAAATGCATTTTCAGGCTGACATAAACACGAGCTTCAGTATGTTAGAGGAACCGTCTCAGGGCTGCACAGTGACTTCTTCACACCGCTGGAACGAATGATTCATCAGGACCTTGAGTCCTTTGAAAGCTAAAAACTTATAAAACCTTCACGAATTAATAGAGCAAAATAAAAAAATAAAAAAATGAGTTGCATAAACCGTTATGCAACCTCTGCGAAGGTTATCGTTTCATCTTCCCAATAATAACGAAGACATTAAACATGACATCCACGAGATCTATATATCTCAGTTCACCTTCAAGGAGTATTAAACACCCAAAAAAACCCAGAAAACAAGCAGAGTCTGCAGTGCCATGCTGCAGACTCACCAGCAGTGATTATAATGGCTTTGTGAGAACGCACTCCATGATTATGTTCCTGCTCTGCTGGTCACTGGGGTGCAGGACAAAGAAACCGGAGATGGAACAGAAAAACGCACAATTCCACATGAAGAAATGACTTGTAAGCTCGATCGAACAATTCAGTAGAGATGTTTGACATGACTCACCGACAGGAGGGAGAACAAACCACTTCTTTAATCGATGAGGAGGTTAATGTCAAGTTATTACTAAGACATACTTGATGTCAGCCACTTTAGAATCAATTTTACTGTTAATTATCATTTCAGAGTTTGTTTAAAGGACCACTATGGAATTAAAATGCTGGCGATGAGTCAGTTTCAAGCCGTTTGTTGCAGAATGCTGTGCATATTTATTCAATTCTTGTTTTCTGAGAAGGCAGCGGGTTAGCTCGACTTCATCTGGCCCAGAGGCTTCTGGAACACAACAGGACCACTGTGACGTGAGAACATAGCCAAACTTAAAGGGTGTGAGACGATCTGTGGATAAAGCCGACAGTGTGCAACATACCGCTTCCCTGTTGAGCTCAGGTGCATCATTTACAACAAGTGTGTCACGACTGCTGTCCAAGGTGCTGAACCTGAGACCACCAGGGATGCGGGAGCTGTCTGAATTGATTGCTGTTAATTTCACTGTGACACAACGCGCCGACTAACGAGAAGGGCAAATTTCCCTTTTTATGATGACCTGGATAGCACTCACCCAAAAATCTCACATATTGAGATGGTAGAGTCTTTCCCAGCTTCAACTTCAGGTGCATCTACCGACATGCCCTGTTTCCAGTTGTTACGTTAGCCTATCATAACTTCCTGTAATAAGTCTGAAAGTCCAAATCTTCCAAAATAAAGTCTTCACACTAGAAACGAACGTAAAACCATCTCTTTAGGTCAGACCAAGGTTCAGCTGTTTAGTGCGGGCCGTGGTTTTCGATTTTTGTTTGGATCAAACTGAAAAGTCCAAAGGAGGCAAGTGTCTTTCTGCTAATCCGCATCCCAATGTGTCCACCACTTCTTACGGCAATGAGCTTGTAGAGGATTCCTAACTCCGTGGTGTTTAGAACAAACAAACTTTACTATCTGGAAGTGGCTCTCGCTCTGGAGGTGCAGCAGGTTGGACCACTGTTTGTTGGCGGTTCAATACCTGGCTCCATCTGTTCACATACTGAAAACACTGACCCCCAGACTGTTTCCAGTGAGCAGGCTGTGCTGGCCTGCCCACTGGAGCAGTCTGTGTTTCCATGGCTGGGGGTGCTTCCATGGCAGCTGTGTGTGTTTATGAGAAAAGCACTCCGTCGACCATATACTGCAAGTGCAGTCAGTCCAACATTCAACCATCTTGCACTTGGCTTGAAATAAACTGGCCCATCTAAAAAAGCTAACCTAAATAAAAAAACACTTGAAAGCGCCACACTCTGTGAGACAACATGCTCTTGAGGATTATTTCTGGCAGACACATTTTCTTCCTGTGGGTGTCAGGTGGCAAACAGCACAGATAATGAGGACACTGACACACAAAAGAAGAAAACACAACACGGGGAAAAAGCTACAGACTAAATTAGGTCTTTGTGTCGTCTGCGCCCGAGGACACGTTTGAGGGACATTGTTCGATACATGTCGGGAATATTAACACTTCTTCTGACAGTTTACTATCCGGCCGCATCACATCCCCAGTGGAGCGTTTTTTAACCTGTTACAGCACTGACCTCTGGAAGCAGACGCCGTGTGCCGTGACTGTGAAGACAAACTACTTGCCGCGATCGCTTCTCTAATTGTTTGCTGTCGTCGGCGTACAATGCTCATTAATCTGCCCGAGATGCCACTGCACCACAGTCACAGCTGGTGCAAAACACCGTGTCACGAGCTACAGTCTGCATTGACACGCGGCTGCTATCCACGCACTGATTCAACACCCCCTCCCCTCCCCTCCACTGCCCTGCCTGCCTCCCTCATCAACTAACCCTTCCTCTCCAGGCACATGCTGAAAGGACGAGTGCTAGAACATACATGCAGCGTCAGATGATGAGTCACAGCAGCATCCTACCTCCGCTGCCTAATTGTTACACCTGAAGCATACGCAACTGCAGCCGGTGCCTCCAAGGACACCGAACGCTCGCGTCTACCGGACGGTATAACAAAGTTAACAAAACAGAGAGGTACCGTAAAGACAAAGAACTGACAGGAGATTGGCCTGGAAATCAGCTCCACTCACCTTCATGTCTCCTCACGTCAGTGGACGGTGAGAAAGTGGTGGAGATGAATGAATGTCAAAGACAAAACGACAGTGTTGAGGAGAAACACGGACAGAGAATGAAAAATGGACCGGGAAT
>OMLP01003368.1:5353-23707 GCA_900302685.1 Spondyliosoma cantharus | reverse complement strand
GGGGGGAGAGACAGGGGCAGCCAGACAAAATGTACTCACCAACGAAATAGGACACCACAAGGGGGGAAACGTGCCGCTCTTCTCCGCCTCCGCGCCTCTATATCTCTGCCTGTACGTTTCCCAGAAGCGGCTCGGCTCCGTGGGCTGCGTCGAAAATGTCACGGATTCCAGCAGAGGCCCGTGCGTCGTCCCGTCAATGGCTGAGGGGGGGGGGTGTTTTGTGCGCCTCCCCGGACTCTATGCGACCATGTTGCCCTGAATGTCGCCTGCTGCTGCCGCCACCGCTGCTGCTCTCATCCGGGCGTTTAGGGATTGAGCCGTCGTCTCAACGCTGCTCGGGATGACAGCTAGGGGATGAAGGAGGAGGAGGAGGAGGGTAGCGTGAGACAGAGAGAGAGAGAGAGAGAGAGAGAGAGAGAGAGAGAGAGAGAGAGGAGTAGTGGTCAGTCTGCTGAGGGCATGCTGAGACCATATAGGGGGGAGGGGGGGATTTAACAGCATTATTTGTGCGCAAGAATATATCCAACTGGTTTCCATATGTTGGAAACCAGTTGGATATTTATTTTCCAATGCGTAACTTTGCTATAAATGTATGTTAGCGATAAATTAAAGGCAACCTGGGCGCACCTTCTAGGTAGGAGCAAACACACAGCCCCCCTCCCCATACAACAGCCAGCCCTCATTGTGGCTTAGTAGCTTTTATGGCGACCCCACAATAATAATGGGGTTACTTGACCAGATCCCCCCCCCCTACCACAAGAAGTATAGAGACGCGGCTTTGCTGTGTGAAGGTTTGTGATCACTGGGTCGGTGGTGATGTTTAATCCGTCAAAAATGTTGCCCGTCTATTATGGCTGTGGCCACGTGCGCAAGGCATAAATGGGTTACGTAACCGGCGCAGCCAGTCAACAACAGTGGGTGGGTGGAGAGAGGGGAAGGAGGAGAAGGAGGGGTCGCTGGGAGGGTAATCAAACCTGCTTCAACTGCGGGATATACGTTACAGCGTATGGAGAGCAGAGGCAGATTGGTTTGATTCATTAAAATGTGTGAATGTGTCCTTAAGTTCCTTAATCAATGGAAAAAACACTTAAAAAAAAACACTCTACAGGTTGAAACGCCCTTTCAAAATAAAATATTTATGACCACGTTGGAGTCCCTTGTTGTGTGTGTGATCTGTTAAATAATTCCCTTTTTGAACTGTATAAGTGCTGCCTCTTGTCGAGACATGACTTCCCAGCCAGTGGTTAGGGTGGAACAACTGACTCCTCGCTGACTTTCACCCACGCCTAGCCCAGGCACCTTATTATTTGATTCCACACTGGAATTCAACAGCCAGTGTAAAAAATGTTTTAAAAACCTAGGACACATTTCACCAGATGGCACCAAAAAAACAGCATTCAGCCTTGCTGGCCAACTCTGCTTATGTTCCCTCTGATGGGGCTTTCCCAGTCAGTATAATCCTGTGACTATCTTGTAAGGGTCTGAGAGCAGATTTGCAAAAAGTGAAAGAGCTCTTTTTAATGCTCACCCCTCTGAGGATAAAATAGACATCGTTAAAAGGTTTTCAAGCGTTTATATGTATGTTCAAAGCCCAATCTATCCCCCCGGAGGACTGGCCAACACTCACAAGCAGAAAAACACAATGTCAGAGAGCAATAATAATCCTGACATTAAAAAATGGACCCTACAGTGAAAGTCAAACCTACGATCTGTCGAACATCTCAACTACAGTGTGACTTCATTTACAGAGGTTCAGTGATGTGGAATGATTTGCCATTTATCAATTAGCACCAGGACAATTTAAGAAATATGTTAAAGGTTTGTTTGTTAATCTCTGCAATGTTAACCTCATGGATTATCTTTGTCAACAACCCACTAATCCTTATTTTATTTGTGCTCTTGTCATCTGGAATCTTATTTCTTTTTGTTCCAAGTGTCTTTATTAGTTTTTCAGGTTGTACAAATCTGATACAATCTGAAATACAGTTTGGTGAATCCTGTCCCATGGGCAGCCATAGCATATTACACCATTACAATCAGCAATACACAATTTTAATCACACAAATTTGTTTAATTTTTTAAATGTTTCTCTTTTTTAACGGACTAATGTAGTCGTTGCCAGGTCAGGCCCAACCTGAGGGCTTTTTGCACCTTTTCCATCATATCTCTTGTAGCTTATGTGTATATTAATCTGTATTATTTTGTATGGTTATCAGTTAAAGGCTAGACTTCTATCAGTATGGACATTTATCATAGAAGACCAGGAATTGCTTCCATTCTTTCATTCATTAATCGAGCCCTCAGTTGTCATTAAAAGCTCACTCAGCTTCAGGTGAACACCTTCACTACCCAGCGGACATGACCAGGAGCAGGAGCTAGATTTTTAAATTGTAAAGAATGAGATGTCTTCCTCAAAGCAACAAGATAGCTACAATATCATATGCCTGACGCATGAGCACAAAGTTGTATGACGCAAATATATAAGACCACATGTTCATAAACCTGATCCAGGAACTGGTTTAAACTTGCCCCGAGACCAGAGTGATTGAATAAGGATTTGGTTTACGACGATTTCAGGCTGGATCGCATTCCGGACGAAGATGGCGAGATGCTGGATCTCACTGCGTCTGACTCATGTGGAGGTTGTGTGGATCATCTCAGCCGATGATGATTCCCAGGTCTCATCTGTGACCTTCTCCTCAAAGTTGTCCCTTCTTTTTTTCTGAAGATGATCCAATGTTATCATAAAAGAGCAAGAGTTTATTTTTCATCTCTCAAGTGTAGCGACCCCGGTCAGAACCGAACGCTTTACGGCGCCTCAGATGTTCTGTCTGCTCTTTAACAGTCACGCCACAAATATCACAGCTTCATCACAGTTACAGGAAATGGATCCTCTTTGTTCTCGCTTTCCAGGAGTGTTCTCATACCGAGTTGAGTTTTGCTTGGCAACTGCACAATTTGTTTTACGGTCTGTGCTGTTAAAATGGACTATCACTGGATCAGGCAATTTGAAATATGCTTGTTGTTGATGTAACCATGTTCTCAGTGACAGTCAGACGTACGTCATTCTGTCTTTTCCTGGCATGTATCATCTTCAACTGAATCTTGAATGATTGAATGTTTCTCAAAGACATGCTTTCTGAGTTAGGAAAAGAGCCTATACATTGGCAAACAGACGTCATATGTAAAAGCCATTAATTAGGGTAAACTGCAGCTTTGCTTTTGTCACACAGGATAAAGCATACAGTCTCTATTAGCCTCATGTCAAGGCAGGCCTGGTTGGGAGGGGTGTTTACCACATTTTCTGAATACACTCCCACCCCTCAAACAAACCTTTACCCTAAATGTGTCATAGGCTTTATGATTCAGAATCCTATGATATGATTGTAGTGGTGTTTCACATTCCAAGCTACACACGCAAAGACTGTATTTTTGTTTTTGCCAGTAAAGTGGTGTTCTTCACTCTCTCTTATCCTTTAGTGCCTTTCTGTACAAATTGTCCTAACTTTACTCCTCTCTGACTTTTTTAACACCCATATGCTGGAATCCAATTACATAACCCGCACTAAGACCGTCTTGTCTTCACTAGTACCGTTACCATAGAGTCAGTTGCCGTGCATATATGTTGCTTACAAAGGTGATCGTGAAGATAGCTGGCTCGACGTTCCGCTGGCTCACGAGCTGTGTGAACTGCAGCACAACGAAACGAACACACAACACTGACATGTCATCGCCGGAGACACAGAGCAACATCAGTATTTAACATGTGAAGCTTTACCCTTTGATGTATAAGTCATGAGACCATGTAGTCCCACAGGTGAACACATTGGGAAAGTTTACATCGAAAACATACATTTCACATGAAACCTCAGATCTTCCGCCCACGTTTTTCACCCATCATGTTTAATTTTTATCAATATAACGGGAACAATTTCACACTGAATATATGACATGCTGATAAATGTTGTCGAAGTTCTGTTTTTTATGCTTCTGTTGAGAAAACTAAAATTTATCTCAGGACGGGGAAAAGATTGTGGTCTTGATAAAATATTGAAAAAGCACCAGACGGGATATGAAATGGCCAAGTGTTAGGGTTATGTTCTTTCTATGCACCTGCCTAACCATCTAAAAGGCACCTCTCTATTCGTGGCATATGAATGTAATTTGTAGGAGAGAGACGGTAATGGCTCGACATGTTGTTCACTACTCTTTTAATCGGTCAAACCAGCACACTTTGGGCCATGAATCCAGGTTATTTTACCTCCTGTTTGTTCTGTTGAGTAATTTGCTCTAGATGTTTTTGACATGATTTGTACATTATATTCTGAGTGAGCACCTGACGCTCATTTTCCTCATTAAATACAAGCACTTTTAAACAGACCTTAATGCAACAAATATTTGCTGCCACCTTGTGGCAAATCAGGATATAGCAGTCACACTGACTGCTTTTCATCTTGGCTGTCAAGTGAAATATGTATGTGGCCAAACTTTGATTTATTCTTCAATCTGCTGCTGTGAAATAGAAACCCAAATATGAAATAATTCATAGTCTGAATGTTCCTTAATATCAGTGATGGAATGTAAAATAATGTACATTTATTCAAGTACTGTACTTTACAATTTTACTTCATTTTAATTGTAAAAGACTCACATTGTCTTTTTATGTCATTATATTTTGTGTTCTTGTTTTAACTCACCTCAGACAAGGCTTCCTTGTGTTTGTTTTGATTGTTAAGTGTTTATTCTGCAATAATGTTTCCTGGATTTCCTGCTTTTCCTTGATTGTCAAAGCAGTCTGTTTTTAAAGGTGCTATACACATCCATTGTTATCATATATAATATGAACAACAGATCTAGCTGTCTAGCTGTGATATACAGTTTATCATAGACATATTCCTTTTACTATATAAACTTGTTTTGCTTATAATTACTTTTGCTTTTTACTATATTTCATGTAGATTTTTATTTACATTTTCACCGTTGTTCTTATAAGTTTATAAGAAATTCTATTTCATTTTCTATCATTGTTTTTATTGCTTGTTTTCATCTTTTCAATGATTCATTTTATTGCAATTGGTGTACATTAGTCTCCAAACCAATCACTTGTGAAGCACTTGGAATTGCAGTTTTATTGCAGTTTGAAAGGTGCTGTATAAATAAAGTTTGACCGATTGACTGATATTATATGAACTGAGGTTGCAATTCAAGAGAAAGAATAAAAAAACGAACACCTTTGCCAAAATGTATGCAGTATCCATTCATACAGTCAAAATGATCCAACAATAAAAGTTTTAAAACATAAAATGTTGCATGAGGGTTAATGCAGCTTCAGTGTGCCACATCACCTGAATAATACGTTTAACTGTGAGGAGATCTGGATAGTCTTCACCTACTTTAAAATTGGTCACACTGTTTATATTTATATTCATACTCTATGTTTTAAAATGTTTTATTTGTGTGAATTGTTCTTCTGGAATTTATTAAAGTTATTATTATTCCTGCTTCTGTACGTTTTTTGGCTCGCTTCTTCTCCTACAAATTTTGAGCTACAGAAACCATTCAACTATCAAAATGTTCTGCATTTTTAGGACATGATGACTTGTTCATCTTTATGGGGAATTTTTCTAATTTCATTCTGCTACTACTTCAGCATACGTTCAGCTATAGAAACCTCTAAGCTTTAAGCTCTTTCAGCCTTGTACTTTTCAGCTTTTTGCCTTTTCAGCTTTTTCAAATATTCAGCTTTTTCGAAAAAAAAAAAAAAAAATGTATATGAAGTAAATGGGAAAATCTTCAAATCCTCTTCAAAACCACCTGACTTTCAACCTCTTCTTGTCCCTCATATTTTGAGCTAGAGACACCATTCCAACTTTTAAAGAGTAACAAGACTTTGAACTATTCGGCATGTATTCACCTTTTTAAAATCTTTTACTATTTTAAAATCATCACAGTTTTAGTTTTATGGAATTTTAGCTCGTCTTCTGATTTTATAATGGGTGTGTGTTGCATGAGCTAGAGTGTGTGACATCATCACTAGAGTAGAGAGCAGCTGGAAAAAATGCAGAAAAAATTCTATTCAGGTTGATTTGGATCCCACATCTTTTACTTCACATGGACAATATATCCATAGAAATGTAGGAAATCTTGTTGGCTTTCAGCTGATGGTCTTATTTCAGTGTACTACTTACACTTTTGGCTGTAGCAGCCCTAGAGCGAAAAGCATTCCAGCAGCCCCCTCATAAGCAGCAATGGTAATTTTGAGCCTAAATTTCTGGAGGAGAGCAGACGGTACCTGTTTTGTCTCTCGCTCGGGTGTCCTCATTTTTCACTCTACAGAAATGAAAAAGACATTACAGAGTTCAGCATTGTCTCCTGTTACTCACTATATAAATATTTTGGCGATAACATTACACTTTTTTTCAAAACTCAAAACTTTTCAAGAGGAGTTTGGGAGGCGTATTCCCATTCATCCTTATTGGGCCATTTTCAACTTTGGTTCTGCTACTGCTCCAGCATATGTGCAGCCACAGAAACTGTTCACCTTTTTAAGCTCTTTCAGCCAATTACTTTTCAGCTTGTCAGCCTTTTCAGCCATTTCAAATATTCAGCTTTCTGCCTTTTCAGCTTTTTCAAATATTCAGCTTTATGTACAGCTGATTCTGATTGCTTCTTTTTGTGAGCTCCCTGCAGCCCTTTAACTCACCAACTTATTCTTGTTTCATTCAGATCACACAATGATGCATGTCCCCTCTCCATCACAATGAGCCAGGGTATGTTCAGTAGGTGCAGCACAGCCTGTCACTCATCAGCTGTGGTGTCTGCACACACCAACCCCCCCCTCTCCATTCTCCCTCTCGCGCACACACGCACGACGCACACACACACGCACACAAACATGGCGGCCTCTGTTTCACCGCTACGCTCCTCCTTCAGGATTTGTAGCCCGCTAACGTTACACCATCACTGCTGCCGGGCCAAACTGCGGACGCACAGAAAATGCGAGAGTCAGAGGAGACACCTGCACCAGACGGCGACGAGGTAAACGGCTCCATGTTGGGAGACACCGCCGCTCTCCTCTGTTAATGTCCGGTGTTACTTTTGCGGAGGGGACGAGAGACGCTCCATCCGCCGGTGAGGGCGTGTGTGCCGTCACGTGTCGGAGGATGGTGATTGACAGCAGGGCTCACCGTTCATGGTGGAGAGGGGACGTGTTACTGGACGTCCCTGTAGCTGCGAGGTCAACCACAGGTCCAGTTAGCCAGACCATGCTGTCGATAAACGGCTCTGTGTTGCATAACGAGCCGCAGGTTCGCCGGTTGTAGCTCAACGTTCCATCCAGAACACAGTGTCGGACGGTTAGCTAGCGCTCACCCGCGGTCGTTTAAGCTTCTTAAAGGGTAACTACACCAATTTTACACAACCAGGTGTGTTGAAGGTTACATGTCTTGTGGAGTACTGCTGCATATGTGAGAAAAATAGTATGAAGCCCTTTTGTGACTCTAGAAGGCATATAATCTGATCAACTGCCTTCAGTGATGTCACTCAAGATGCATTGTGGGTAATGTGTGCGCCAGGTTTTCAGAAGTGGTCCACTCACAAAATCACTGTTGGACTCATTATGGCAGACATGTGACTCAAGGTATAGTAAAATTACTTTTAAAAGTAACTTGTTACCCTTCTGTAATATCTACTGAGAAAAGTAATGCGTAGAGTTACCAAAAATGAAGGTAAAATCCCTTTGCGACCCGTTGCCCATGTCTATGATATCGTCCGGATGAACATATTGACTCTCCCATCATTTTGTAGCCTTCAGTCACTCCGCAGCCTAATAATAGGGATGAAAGACCGCATTATAACATTAACAGCTCTTTATTTTGCTAACAATCTGACAGTGAACTGGACAGAGACATACTGTATGTACAACTGATGAACGCGTAAACTTAAATTTCACCGTGATGTTGTTCTTGTCCTTTTCGCCTCAAAATTCTAAATAATGAGAGTATTTCCCCTCTGGACTCGGATTTTATTTTATTTGTGTGGCGACATAAGAAGAGGACAATTTTTTTCCAGGAATGGATTACTTTTCTGAAAAACAAACTAAATAACGCTTTACTTGAATTGCAGAACTGACTCATTACACTACTCGTTGCAGCAAAAAAGTAATCCAAGTTCTGTATCGGATTACTTTGGAACAGATTACCCCCAACACCGCAAGCAACTAATGGTTGCTTGGTAATTCCGATTTCCAACCTGAAAGCGTTCCAGTGCATTGGCTCGTAAAGACATGGACGCCTGCTGCAAACGGATGCTTGAATGGCAAGTCTGTGAACTTCACAAGCGACTACAGCAGCTGATTTAACAGTTGAGGACACACAAAAAAAAGACAGAACGAGTCGACTCTTAACACATACTCTAAACGACTTCTATAAGTGTGTTTTGCTGTTTTTCCATTTTTTATGAATTTGCCGAAGAAAAGCGAGAAAAAAAAGTTATTTTTTTTACTTTATTAGTTAATGAAATTGTTGTTGATTATGTTTCTATCAATCAACTAGCATATCGACTAACTGTCCAAGCTTTATTTGAAATAATATATTGGATGTCTTTTTGGTTTTATGTATGTTTTTTTAATTCCTGATGTGTGAGCTGTGTATGTGCACTTATTCACGCCTTTATGATTTCCCCCTCCAGACACGCAGCTGTGGTGATTTCAGGGACAGAGTTGGCTCGTCAGCTCCACAGAGAAATCCAGCGCGATGTGGAGGAGCTGGTTGCTCAGGGCAACATGAGACCCCACCTGGGAGTGGTCTTAGTGGGGGATGACCCAGCCAGTCGAACCTATGTGAAGAACAAAACCCGGGCAGCCAGCATCCTGGGTCAGACATGAGCTTTGCGTACATTCCTAACACTGTGTGCATAATGTGTATCATGCAGATCAATGACCATCATTCTCCCTAATGCATTTCACATTTTACACATGCATGGGATAAACGTTTGATGTAATGTTCAAGATTTAATCAAACATGCACATGACAGCAGTTTGAACATGGAGTGTGTGGGATGTGTATGTGCTCTCCAGGTATCTCCAGTGACACAGTGGTGCGGCCGAGCTCGGTCTCTCAAGAGGAGCTGCTGGAGCTGATTGATAAAATGAACCGTGACTGGAGGGTCAGCGGCCTGTTGGTGCAGCTGCCACTTCCCGGTAAACACAGGCGTCACAGCTGCTCGCGAGTTTCCATCACTGACATAAAAGTTAAACAAATGAGCTGGTCTGTACAGTTCAGTATACACTGAATGCATTTATGTTGTTCTAACTATAGTTTTTGAACCTTACATGACTGGCAATATTCCAAACATCCGCATACTGTATGAAGTGGTGGTCAACAATAGGCTGGTTTGTGTTATATGATAGATATTATTTACACATTTTTATATGTAATGTCATTGAGTATCTGCCATTCTCCCTCACCTCTGTAGAGCACATCAACGAGCGAGCAGTATGTAATGCCATCGCTCCAGAGAAGGATGTGGACGGCTTCCATATTGTGAACATTGGCAAGCTGTGTCTGGACCAGAGATCCATGGTGCCTGCAACTCCTGCGGCTGTGTGGGAGATCATCAAAAGAGCAGGTGAACCATAAAAAAAAACCTCTTCAGCTCCTTGACCTGAAGGGGACACTGGAGATCTCTTGAATTGAATTGGATGCAATGTCGTCATTAGTCTAACCTGTAACTTCTGTCTTTATCATTTGTTTGGTTTGGTTTAGTATTATTAATGTTAATTAAGCCTGTTTATATACTAATCAATAGAGACCACATTTACAGGAAATTGCTTTCTCCCAAAAGTGCTAGTTGTATTTAAGCTCTGTAGCTTATACTGGGTTCATATTTTACTTATCAAACCTCAGCACATTTTATCCGCAGTTACAATATTTTCAAAAGTCAACTGTGGAGACGGTGCTGCTTTCTGTTCATGTCTGACCCAGTAGATGGCGCCTAACAATCATTAAAACACCAACAAAGTCAAGTCAGGTTTAGTTGAATAGCCCAAAATCTCAATCACGTCGCCCCAATGGGCTTTACAGTCTGTACAGTGAACGGCATCCTCCATCCTCCCGCTACAGAGGAGGGATTCCATCTAACAGGGCATGCAGTAGATGCTGTGTGTACAGAGCAGACCAACAAAATCACAGCGTATACACATTGCAGTGATAAAATATCTGATCTACATAGATTTTATATACTGAATGTGGGGAATGAAAGTAAAGAAACTTCCCGAATGATGTGACAGTAACTTGAAAATAAGGCAGATCATTCTTTAATGACCAGGCAGTGGTTAATAAACCCCAAAACAAACCAAAATTCATATCACGAGAAAACTGGCTGCTTTTGGATGCAACGCATTTGTTGCTTTACAAACCAGGCAGAGGGCGCTATTGGTCGCGTACGAGCAGAGCTAAACTGTCAATCAAACTGATGATTTGGTATGAGCTGTCGATGTCGCTGAGAGTCTCAAAGAGTCATACAGTGTGGGAAGGCTATATGAAAATGTTGAAGGATTTATTGGATGCAGTGTTAATGATTGTGATACGGGCCCTCTACGCATGAGTGAGGGACCCTGATGACTACACTCACCACACAGTTCCCACACAGTGTTGAAGTGGCTTTGGATGCAGTCTGGGGTGTTGTATAGTACATATAATACACCTTTTCCCCTTGCTATACCTAATATTGACTGGAGAATGTTGTTGAAGAACTTTCCTCCTCCTTAAGATTACTCCTGAATTTCTTAATTTTAAATTGAGTGAGCATGTTGGTTGTGAAACCTGAGTTATAACACTATTGTGACACAGTGAATTCATGCAAAACATGAAGAACTCACCAAAGGTTTATATAAATGAATAAAATCCACATAGATGATCATGATCGTGACCATGATGATGATTTTCAGTTCAGGTTACATTGACTGATTGCTAACTGACAACAGGACTGGACAAAAGTCATACATTTAATACAGACTTCATCAGCTAACTGAGATATGGCCCTGCTGTGTACATACCTGTCCTCCCACTATAATACACTGTAATGACTGATGTGTCGGCTGACATTAGATGTGGTAAATGTCGCTGGCCCGACACTGCGGTGCCAGGCTGTGGTGCAGCTGGCAGAATCACTTCCCACCACATGCCTTTGTGATCAGTCAAAGGTGAAACACAGCCCCAGGCTCACTGGGACATTTATGTCAATTTTAAGTATTTTGTGGTTGACAAACGATTTTGCTCCTTGGAGGCTCAAGTTCTCCTTTGTCTCAGTTGATCAGTTCAGTCAAACAAGCAAGATGTATCACACGTATTTCTCCTCTGAAAAATGTGTTTGTGCAGGTATTGAGACTGTGGGAAAGAATGTTCTGGTGGCCGGTCGCTCCAAAAATGTTGGAATGCCCATCGCAATGCTGCTGCACACCGATCGCAACCATGAACGCCCCGGCGGTAAGCGTGTGTCTGTGTGTGTGTCTGTGTCTGTGTGTGTGTGTGTGTGTGTGTGTGTCTCTGTGTCTGTGTCTGTGTCTGTGTGTCTATCTGTGTGTGTGCAGGCGAGTCGGCATCAAAATGATCCGAGTGCTGCTCTTTGTATGTCAGTGATGTTGCACCACCTTGACTCTCCCCGGAACATTATTTGATACTTGCAGCTCTGGTCAGGATGTGACCCACAAATGAATGCTTCATTGACTCCCACCTTATTTATTGAAACAATAAATGCTGATGCACGTCCTGCTGGAAGAGATCAAAGAGGGAAAAACCAGGGAGTGTGAAGGAAAGGGCCGAACTGGGTGAGACTTTTGGCACTGTGCACTGTTGGCAGACGGATCGACTGTCCTTATAAGGGTGTAGGAAGAAGGGAGGGGATTTGGAAAGGCATAGAATGGAATTTGCTGGAAATATGAAGCAACACGATGTGTTTTACCTGTCAAAGGTATGGCTGTACAACAGGTCAGATCAGCACAAAGGTGTTAACAACTCAGCAGCAGCTGTATGCGACAATATTTCACTCAAGATACAATTATGTGCAATAACCATCACTGTATTAAATGGCTCTGTAGATGTTACTAAAGGTTTTTAACTGTCAGCTGTATGAAGTTGTCCTAACCTTGGAGGACTGCTCTAAGTGACATATTGGAAATTACTCTTATTCTGTGTGTTAAATAAACAGAGCACAAAAAATAAGGGAATTTGTGTTTGGTAGATTATTTCTTTGTTGTAACAATGCGTCATGGCAATAAATCTTATACCGTAGGAAAGTCTGTTTGTTTCCCTTTTTAATGGTTGCAGAATCTCATCTCAATATCTCTCTGTTTTGAGATTGCATCAGGCAACTGGTTGTCAGCACCCGGGGGTACCAGAAGCTCAAAACAAGAGTCCTTACAAATGTTGCACCATTTACAAGGGAGATAAACAGGATTTCTAACAGCATAAGATTTATTGCCAAGAAGCATTGTTGCAACAAAGAAATAATCTACCAAACACAAATGTCCTTACTTATTGTGCTATGTTTATAAAGCCATGACCAGTAGTCAGTTAGCGTAACTTCAATGAATGTGTGTGGAATAAGCAACCAACACATCTGAAGTTTTTACATTTCTGCAATATTCTTCTAATAAGGTGTTATTTATACAATATCTACTGTACAACTACAAATACTTTGTTACTGTACTTATGGAGATTTTACTTGAGTATTTATTTTTCTGACAATGTTTTACTTTTACTACCTACATTTTGACACAAGTATCTGTACTTTCTACTCCTTACATTTTCAGAATAGGCTCAGTACTTTTAGATTTGATGAATTTGAAGGGAATTATCGATTATCTTTATTTTGCGTCGCGCTGCCATCCCAACATCACAAGACTCATTCAATGTATACCACGCACGGTAGATGTAACAAGAGAGAGCGACGTACGAGTCATGAAAAAAAGGCCTCTCAGAGATCCTGTAGCTTTCTGCCTGTTTTTTCTTATTTTCTCAAATTTTTCAAGTCAAAACCAAAATGACGGTATTTGACATCCTGGGAATTGGATTCAACAATGGACTATCTCTCTCCAGAATTGCTTTAAAAATTACTTATTGTTGAATAAGTAAGTAAAGTAAACTGCTTTAAAGGAACTTGTCGTAGGTCAAAAAAAAACCGCTCCATTTAGTTTTTAAAACCTCCAACTGGCAGTGCTAAAGCTTATAAGCTTGTGCACACAGTGTGCCCAGGTTCCCTTTGAAGCTACTACTAGGTTTGAACTGTTTACTATTTACAAAACCAGTTTAACCTGATAATATCTGACTGTCATGTCTTACTCACACTTTATTTAAACTGGTAACCCAACAAGTGAAATCATGTCAAAGTCTTAAAACTTGTTGAACTTGGATTTTTAACAAAGCCCCACACCGAGATTTCAATCCTCATGCTGTTAGACTCTAGCATTCTCTGAAAGACGCACAAACCCACACACAGTGACAAGGTTACAAAGGTGATAAAGCCAAAAACAAGCCACCTCTTGTAACTGTTGACATATAATAATGAATACAACAATATAACAAACACACTCTGCCAACTTCCAAAATATTTAAAAGAAAAAGAAGTTTGTATCCAATTTTGTGAGATTTTAATGTTTTTTGAGGTCAGTTCTCTCCCCCCTCATCCAACCCACACACACACACACACACACACACACACACACACACACACACACACACTCCTCATTAGGTATGTGATCTGGAGGTGTGACATGCCGTAACTTGCCTCTCCTTCCCTTTCATTCTTATCTTCCTTGAAGCCCTCGTTGTGTGATCCCTTCTTTTTTCCCCGCTCCATACCTGTACTCCTGGTCATGGTTATGACTATGCAGGATATCCTTTCTCATCTTAGATAAGATTAGGATAACTTTCATAATCATGCTTTCCCTAATTGTGTAATTACTCACTACATAGAGTCTCATTAACCCACCGGCACCTGCCACGTAGTGCAGTGGAGGATGTATCACTCTTGTTTGATAAGTTGTATATTAAACACACACATTATACAAATACACACACTTTTTTTCTTTAATTTCTGTTTAATCCTTGTGCTACTGGGGCATGCAGAGATATTTGAGATATTTTCCTCTGAACTTTGTGCTGCTTACTCAATCCAGTGGACGTGAAAGGAATTTTGTTTGTACTGCTTGCAGCACTGAGAAATTAGATACCCCGAGCAGTTTTTTTACAGGCTCGTAAAAACTCGTACACTTTTCTTTTCTACGCTATTTCCTGCAGAGTGAATATAAATAAATCACTGTCATGTCCTGATCTGTGTCAGACAGGTAAATCAAATAAAACAAACATGCAGTTAAAGGTGGTAGTAGTAGTAGTAGGGTCAATAGATGGGATCAATTTTCTCGCTCACTCTTGTGAAAATTAACAGATCAAATTATGCAGTTTAGTATATCATTGAGATGCAAAATTATGAAGATGTAGAGATTCCTCAACAGGTCCTCGGCTGCCTGTACAAGCCTGTGGACAATTTGTTTAAGTTAGTTAATGCTGCAGGACTGTGGATTCCTCTGTGAAGGACGCAGGTAGTATGTTCCATGACAGTCCAAAGGATGAAACGTTATACACGTTCTCGATTGCCTCGTCTCATAGCCTCTCAGCTAACAGAGAGCAACAGTAGCAAATGTTAGTTTAGAAATGACAGCAAACACGAACCAGCAACCCACATCCAGCCCGATAAAGAAACTCCACAGAGCCTTTTTAATTTCAGTATTTTGTTTATTTAAAGGGCCGTATAGCAGCTGAGAATTAAAAAATGGCTGTGATTTTATAAACTGGAGATTGTCAAGTTTTGAAGATGTTGATAAACTGGATTTATTTCAGGTACATAGGTGATGATCCTTACTTGTTTAACAGGATGCGCTGCGTCTCGCGCACACTTCAGCTGGTTGTATACGAGGGTCTGCTGCTGTCACAGTGCAGCGTCATAGACTCATCTGCTAACACAAGGAAGGTGGTAGGCCAATGTTGTGATAGCACATGCAGAATAAGAAAGCCATATGAAAGTATACTTTGTTTCAACAAAATAAAAAAAAACCTATTAAGACACAGCTTGGATGCAGGTACTTTTTACTTAATGAAGCTGTATTATCCAGGAAAATATTAGTTAAGGCGGCTGTAGTTGGGGTGGCTGTAGCTCAGTGGGTAGAGCCATTCGATCAGTGATCGGAAGGTCACTGGTTTGATTCCAGGCTCCCCTGGGCGGGACTGAGCTACATGCCGTAGTATCCTTGAGCAAGATACTGAACCCCAAAACTGCTCCTGATGTGCAGTTGGCACTAGCCTCTGCCATCAGTAAGGGTCCTGCAATGAGCTGGCGACTCATTCAGAGGTGTACCCTGGCCTTCGCCCAACGAGTCAACTGGGATAGGCTCCAGTAATCCTCCTGAAAAAAGGGGGACAACAACATCACCGCAACCCCGCGAGGGAAAAGCGGGCTAGAAAACAAAACGAAAAGTATTGGATCGGGACTCGGTATCAGCAGATACTAAATATTAAAGGACTCGGATCGGGGTAAAAAAAAAATGATCGGGACATCCCTAACGCTTGTGTTGAGTTTTTATTAAAGACGTTTTGACTGTTTGAAGCACCAGATGTGAAATTGGATTCACCCATATTGAATGTGGCAGAACTCTCAGAGATCTCAAAACATTGGCAAGGAAAACCATCTTGAAGTGGGTGAGAATTCTTATTTGTTGTGATTGAGGTGAATTCACTGTTTCCTCTCAGGCGATGCCACGGTGACTATTGCCCACAGATGTACACCGAAGGAGCAGCTGAAGGAGCTCACCAGCCTGGCAGACATCATTATTGCAGCTGCAGGTAATTTCACCCCAGGTTCACAAAACATTGAGTCAGCTGTAACTTACTCATCATTCTGAGTATTGATTGATCTGCCGACTCTTTTCTCAGTTAATTGTTTGCTCTATAAAATGTCAGAAAATAGTGAAGCACTTCCATCATTATGTCCTTTAAATTCAAGCTGATGCCTTCAAATGTCTTGTTCTGCCCAACCAACTGTCAAGAAGTCAGAGATACTCAGTTCACAAGAGAGGAAAGCAGGAAGTTCTCACAACTGAGAACCTGAAACCAGTCGATGTTTGGCAATTTTGTAACAATTTAAGTCATTTATAACAATCTGAGTAGTTTAGTAGTCATGCATTATTCCATTTAATGAAACACATTTTTACTTTAAGGGAAGTGATTCTACTTTTTATGGTGTTTAAACCAGTGTCGGATGTGATTGCGCCATGTTGGAACTAACGTAGAGGGAATTCTCTGGCCTGGTAATGCAACCAGGAGGAGAGGTTGTGAAAGTCCTTTCCTGCCATTACTTGAATTGATGTTGTCCAAATCTAAATAGTCAACACGGAAGTTTCTGTTTCACGGATTTAAACTTTTGTGAAGAACAATAGTGATCCGTGACAGCTGGAATGTGCAACAATAAATCAATGCCGGTTAGGCGTCTCTTAAGTAACCAGATATGCCTTCAGGAGGGTGCCTTGTTGTATTTCCTTGATAATAAATGTGATTCTTCCTGATGACTAAGACTGGCTCTCGGTAAGGACACCTCAATTTCTTTTCCTCCAACTGCTAGTTTTGACTTAAAGGAAGTGTGTCTGCACTGTGCTGTATGATTAAATGAACCCTAGCAGTCCACATTTGAGTGTAATGTAGTTGTAGTTGAAATTAGGTGTATTTTGGGGATTTAATTGTTGTAATTGCAGCATGAATACATACATACATTAGACTCGGGTGAAGTTTGGGGTTAGCGTGTCACTGAGCTTCTCTGATGTTTGTGTGCTATAAATGAGCGCTGGTATTTTCTGAAGTTAAATCCGGTTCTTAATTGCTATTTGACTCAGACCTGCTCCCATTATTGAGTAGCTATAATTGTCTCAGTCTCAGGAGTTCAAATAGAAATCTTCAAATGGAATGGTTATCAACATAAACATAGATGGCTTAATTATTTTTGTTCCTTGTTGACAGTCAGCTGCGGTATCCTATTCTACTAGCATAATGCATGACAAGTGTGAGGGAAAGTGGTAATTGTCACGTTGTTCCTCTAGAAGCTGTGTGATGACAAGCATCGCTGCAGAAGAGACGAGAGCACGCTTAATGGAACCTGCAGAACTTTCATCTCTGTCCTGATACGGCTTATCTACACTAGCATGGTGGTTGGGATAGGAATGTAATGGTGGATGCAGATGCCTTTTAACCAACCAACCAACCAACCAAACCGTACTGAAACAGTTGTCTTTCTTTCTTCCTTTTTTGGGCTTTTCTTTTCTTTTTCTTTTTTTGAGGCAGGGATTTGCATTTCCATATCAGCAGGGCTGCTATCAAAGAAATTGGTTATTCAAAGCTTTTTTTTTTATGAATCAGAAGAAATCAGGAAATGTTGGGTTTTAACCAGCAGTACCTTGACTCCCAAAACAGCTGAAAGCAAACATGATGAAACCATAAAATGCAGCAGATATCTGAAAGTATGAACAGCGATGCAGGCAAACCCCGAAGATTCAGTAAGAAGCAGCAAGATAGGAGCTGAACTCACAGAAACCTTTTAAGAAAAACACATTTCTCTCAGGTGTTCTGCACAGACATGAGTTGAGGCTTGGTCGTTGTGGCGGGCGTGTGTTGGCCACAATCCGGAGCGGGTCCATGCGACTCGGAATGGAATGGAATTGCAAATTGGCACAGCTCGGTTTGACTAGGCATGGCCAGGAGTGCCAGCGGAAAACATTCCCAAATTACTACAAAACCTACGGCATGGTAGTTCCTCAGGACTGATGTTCAGATCGCAAAGAAAACCGGCCTCCAAACAAATCAGTCCAGCCATGATGTCCCATAGTTTCACTGGGATGATGATTTACTTCTCCTTGGTCTCTGTGCGTAGGTGTTCCTGGGCTGATCACAGCAGATATGGTGAAAGAGGGCGCGGCTGTCATTGACGTGGGCATAAACCGCATCCAGGACCCGAAAACTGGGAAACTGCGGCTCATCGGTGACGTGGACTTTGAGGGTAAATAATCAAAAACGTTTCTTTTCATGGGAGGTTTCTGCAAAACTGGTCTTGGTCAAGCTCCGGTAACTTTCACGTCAATTGCTTGCGTTTCAGGAGTGAAGCAGAAGGCAGGTTTCATCACACCTGTTCCCGGAGGTGTGGGCCCGATGACAGTTGCCATGCTGATGAAGAACACTGTGACTGCTGCTAGAAATGCACTGATGCATTAAACACAAACACGACAAAAGCAGCTGAGTTTATTGAATGATATACAGT
>OMLP01003366.1:34745-102512 GCA_900302685.1 Spondyliosoma cantharus | reverse complement strand
GAATGTAGCTTGATGCTGATAGCAACATGGATCAGATTATTATTCATTTAAAATGTATCTTTGATGGATACATTTCATATATACATGTGTACTTCTTTCATATCAAGTCTGTTTGCTCTCAGGGAAAGATGGAAGATGAGAAAGTAATTATGAACTCATAAAAGGTACACTGTTATGTCAGGGGTTTTGGTCAGGACCCAAAAGCAGGAAGAGCGGAGGCACTGGTCAATAGACTTTATTTGACACAGAGTATTTGTAGAGAGGCAGGTAGGTGTAGGCAGGCTCGCAGGCAGGCAGGTAAGCTGGGATGGAGAGGCGCTGGAGTCTGCCACAAACCAGGTATACAGAAAAAACACAATCGTGAGACGGGAAACACAGACTCACTAGGAAGTCAAACAGGTCCTACCAGGTCTGTCAGGAAACTTGGTAGAAGTCTCTGAGCAGGGTGGCGTCCACAATAAAGGAGCGTGAAACCCAGGAGCGCTCCTCTGGACGTTACCCCCCCCAGTCCACCAAGTACTGGAATCCACGGCCCCGGCGATGAACATCCAGAAGGCGACGCACTGTGTAGACGGGATATCCATCCACGAGCCGGGGGGGGTGGGGGGAGCCCGGCTGGAGGGCCCAATGGGCTTGGAAGACACTGGCTTGAGAAGTGATACATGAAAAGACGGATGCATCTTGAGCACCTCAGGGAGTCTGAGGCAGGCCACCGCAGGATTAATCATCTTAATAATGTCAAAAGGTCCAATGTACCTGGGCGCCAATTTTCAAGAGTCCGTCTGGAGAGGGAGATCCCTCGTGGGAAGCCACACCTTTTGACCTGGGACATATGCAGGAGCAAAGCCTGTCCGCCAGGCGCTGATTCTACACGGCGGAACGGAGGAGGGCAGAGCGGGCTGTCTGCCAAACCTGACGGCACCTCTGCACACGGTCCCGAACGGACGGAACTGCCACCTTGGTCTCCTGCTCGGGGAACAAGGGGGGCTGGAAACCATTAGCTACCTGTGGCGGCGCTGACAAGGGTGTTGCATGTGTGATGGGGCAACCAGAGTTTCCTTATGTTAATTAGGCTGTTGGTTCTGGTGTTCAGGCCAACCCCTCCAAACATTTAAGGCACCTGTGGCCTCACAGCTGTTTCTTTGTCTCTCCCTGGTTGTCGTGTGGGCTCCTCTGACTCTGAGCTGCTCTCTCCCTCTTTTGCCTGGTCGTAGTGGTGTCTGCATCTATGAATGAAGGTATGTGGTAAACTGCTGACACATGATGTGCAAGTGAAGTGGTATTAACAAACCCAAACTTTTGCTCTTTTATATTTCACCTCCACTGAAGTGGGAGTGTATTCTTAAGCAGGGTTAGCCTGTACACCTTTTTATTAAGGTATGTGATTTTAACTGTAAGCAGGATATAACTGAAATGTCAATTAAATTTGTTTATCACTATTAACGCACCCTTTTTGAATTTATAGGTCATTGTCAGCTGCTGTTTTGCTTTGCTCTAGTTTTGCCTTCATTGATTTATTTGTGTTGACAATTCTTATGATTAGGCTGGAGCAACTGGTGTGTTTTTAATTGTTTCTAGTAACATTTCTTTTGCCCCTTTTTTCCTTTATTTTAGTGGCATTAGTCGGCTCATAGTGGAGGCTAGGCACGTTAGAGTGGTTCCCCTCACTTTTGTATAGTGTTAAAGTTCACCGGGACACAGTTTGCAGTGATGCACCATTTGCAGTGACTGCCGTGAGCACGCGTAGGCTGCCTCCCTTTAGCTGGCTTCAGTCCACTCTTTTTGTTAATTTTGGGATAGGTGTTGCAAAAAGACACCATTTTACTGTTTTATAAAAGAATACTTCAATAAAAGTGTCATGTTTTCATAATTTGATTAATTTTTTCCTGCGTTATTAATCCCCTTCTCCACAGATGTTTCCATTTATTCAGTATTTCATTTGAAATTAATACATTTGGCTTTATTTTGGAACCACGTCTCTGTCTTGTCTCAGTTAACGAACTTGTGTTGTCTGTCAAGTAATTGATGTCTTGGTCAGTTTTTCATAAGATATTTCCTGGGGTGAAATTCAATGTCAGGTAGTCAGATTCTGGTGGCCTCCACCCGCACTCTCACCACGCCACACATGCGCACTCCATCCAGGGCAGATGAGTGGCCCAGGAGACGGGATGTTGGGCGCAGCACCAACTCTAAGTCCTGGATCGCCTGCTCTGTCTGCCCATTGGATTGAGGATGGTATCCCGAAGAGAAGCTAACTGTAGCCCCGATTGCCTGACAAAACGCCTTCCAGACCTGAGATATGAATTATGGCCCTCTGTCGGATTTTATGTGGGAGGGAGGACGGGAGTTTGGACAGGGGAACAAAATGCACAGCCTTAGAAAATCTGTCAGTGATGGTGAGTATGACGGTGTTTTCTTTAGAAGGCGGCAGTCCGGTCACGAAATCCAAGGCGATGTGAGACCACGGTCGATTGGGCACAGGCAGAGGTCATAAAAGACCGATGAGGGCACAATGAGAAGCCTTGCCGCTGGCATAGACGGAGCAGGGGGAGACGAACTTCTTAGTGTCCGAGTAGATCACCGGTCACCAAAAGCGATGCCTGATGAAGGACAGGGTCCTCTGAAAACCCGGATGACAGGCCAGCCTCGAAGAATGGCCCCACTGAAGTACTTGCGAACTAGTGGAATTCGGAACAAACACACGGCCCAGGGGACACGTCCCACCTAGCCGCCGCCACGACACATCGGGGGGAGATGGCAGGAGAGAGGGTCAGGTTTAGTGTTCCTGGCACCCGAAAAAAGCGCAGGGGTGTAGCTTCTGGCCGGTGAATGCTGAGACAACACGGCCCCAACTCCAGTGTCGGAAGCATCCACCTCCACCACGAACTGGAGGCTAGGGTCTGGGTGGAAGAGAACTGGGGTCGGAGGAAAACAGTGTCTTGAGTCGGCCAAAAGCCGCGTTGGCGGACCACCAATATGGGAGCTTGGTGGAAATGAGTATGGTGAGGGGGGCTGCCACCCGGCTGTAATCACGGATGAACCGTCTATAAAAAATTGTGATGCCCAGGAAGCATTGCAGGTGTTTGCAGCTCTCCGGCACTGGTCAGTGGGTCACCGCCAGTACCTTCGAGGGGTCTGCCCTCACCTGCCCAAGCTCAATAATGAAGCCGAGAAAGTCCACAGATGTAGTGTGAAACTTGCACTTCTCTGCCTTGACGTAAAACCTATTTTCGAGAAGATGCTGGAGCACCAGGCGAACATGCTGCACGTGCTCCTCCAGGCTCTGGGAAAAGATGAGGATGTCATCCAAGTAGACAAACACGAACCGCCCCAGCATGTCGCAGAGGATGTCATTGACCAGATTCTGGAACGCTGCAGGCACATTGGTGAGATGAATGGCATAACCAGATATTCAAAATGGCCTAGGGGTGTTTTGAATGCAGTTTTCCACTCATCCTTCTCGCGGATACGCACCAAATGATATGCGTTGCGCAGGTCTAGTTTAGAAAAGACAGCGGCTGGATGGAGAGGGCCGAAGGCAGAGTCGATGAGGGGCAGATATTTGTTCTTGATGGTAATGTCATTTAAGCCTCGATAATCAATGCAGGGGCGGAGGGGGCCATCCTTCTTAGTTACGAAGAAGAATCCTGCCCCTACTGGTGAGGAGGATGGGCGGATGAGTCCGGAGGCAAGGGAGTCAGTAATGTAGGTCTCCATGGCATCTCGTTCTGGGCAAGTGACACTGTACAGCCGACTCAAAGGCAGGGTGGCACGGGTAGCAGGTCGATTGCGCAATCACACGGCCGGTGAGGTGGTAGTGACAGGTCTCGGTCCTTGCTAAGCACCTCGCTGAGATCATGATAGACAGGGGGAACTGAAGTGAGGGCACTGTGTTGAGGAAGGACAGGTGTCGAGGGGCTACAGGGAGGAGCAGCAGAGACAATCAGAATGGCAGTGGACACTCCAATTAACAATTCTGTAACCGGACCAGTCAAAGTCAATTATGCTGTCTTAACCAGGAAAGTCCAGTACCAGAGGGGATTGAGGCCGGCAGGCACGCAGGCAGGCAGGCAGGCTGTGATAGGTGTTATCAGTCAGAGTCAGATCCGTGCTCACCATCTCACAAGTTGGCCCTAAAATCAGAGAATTCCAATTCATCAAGTAAATGTGCTTTCTTTTTTCACATCGGGCTTAACTTTGGTGATTTCTGTTGATTTGCAATGTTGACCAGCAGCAAGCAGTCCTAACAGTGCTGACCCTTGAACTGAGAGCCAGACAGTCCAAAATAGAGGTAGCTATATCATAACTTAATAAAGATGCAATATGTAAGAATTTTAGTTGAAGACTAAAAACAAAAATGAACTGAAATGATTGACAGAATATGAAGACAAAACAGTTTTCGTATAAGGATGCCTGTGTATTGTGTTGCACTGGCACATCCTGGTGCACAGTTCCTGTGCTAGGGAGTGAACATCAACACTCCTCTTGTGCTCTGAGCTCCCAGTATCGACCACTAGTTGCACGGCTAAATGAAGCTAACCAGAGCTACAGTTTTTAATCTAACAGATGGCCAATTCTAACATAGTGCATTCATAACTGTATATAATTATCTGAGATTTAACCGCCATTGTCAAAGTAAAAAGTGCTCTACAGAGAGGACATTTTGCAAACAATAACAACACAGAAAAAAAGATGATGTAAACTGCAAATACATGGTTTTAATTTGTTACATGACTCTAAAGGTGACACAAATGATTATTCTGAAATATTTAAAGAAATATTGTGTGTCAGCTAACTGTTCAGTGGCTTTACTGTGAAGTGGGAACTACCATCTATGTGCTTGTAAATGTTTAGCAGCACCCAAAAGCAGACAACCAGACCGAGAAAGGTTTAAAGAGATTTATTGACGACAGGTTGGGAAATAGTGTTGGTCAATAGCTGACAGGAGCTGAGTGCAGGGAGGCTGGTGAGCAGAGGGGTTACTTGAGGTTGAGCTCGGGTGAGCACTGCACGGATGGGTTGCTGTCTTGTTTGCAGAGCTCTGGCCTTCTCCACTGAGGTTGCAGGCTCAGAGAGTTGCATAGGCTGGAGGCTGGTGGCTTGTGAGGCTGGAGCTTGAGAAAGATTTCCACGCTGGAGAAGGCGAGGAGAGACAGAGCTAGGTTCAAAGGAGGGCAAAAATACAAACATTCAACAAGCTGAACACTCTAGCATTGAATGCAGAGTAGCCCAGAGTATTTAAGCTGAAGTTGAGCAAGACAGAAACTCCAGCCCTCCAGGAAAGACATGCCCAGCCTCTGATGCATCTCTGAAACACACAGGCAGAAGGAAAAACACAATCCGAGTACAGAAAATCTGCATGAAAATCTCAACTTTGTTGTAACGATTATAAAAATCTGAAAACAATAACAGAATAATATCAAAATCACTATTATAGATACAATTATCAATATTGCAAAATATAGTAATAATCATGCACCGACTTGACATTTTCATTTTAAATAAACAAGCCAATGGATAAACAATTAAACAATATATATCAAATATACTGCTAAAATGATGAATCCGATGTAATTCTATTATTTACAAATCTCATTATGTTCGCTATAAAAAATAATCATTCACGTTACGGTTAAATTCATATTATAATCTCTTTCATTGATTTTCTTTGTTTACAGGTGCCCTGTTACCTTGGCAACTGCAAACTACAGTACTGCTAAACAGCTGTTCTGGCTCATTCCATCAATCATTTCATTAACTGTTTGTGGAAAAAATAATGAGACACAAAAGAACAACTATGGGGCGCTTGAACATAAAATCTTACATAAAGTATCAGTGGAGTCAGGCAAATGTTACATCTGACAACCCTCAACATTACTAACCATATGGATGTTAAGAAATTATTTACCCACCTGAACAAGTGACATAAAACAATGTTGTGAGTCAGCTGGTTGTTCATTGACTTTACTGTTAGGTGGTAAATGCCATCTGAAGAACGCAGCGTCAGCCCACAGCTTTTATACCTTATATACAGGTGATACCAGGCCTTTTGTAATCAAAATAGAAATGTAGGAATTGGATGGGGAGTGTCTCCAAACATGCAATATAGAGAGCGCACACAAAAAGGAACAAATCTTAAATAAGTGGGAAATTACATACATCCTATGTGTCACAAATACATGATGTTATCTCATTTTTCTATTTGTGACTGAGCTATCGCTATCTCTGTAAAACTGTTTAAAATTACACTGTTCATATTGTACAATATTATATATATACAAGTCTATTCTATTTCTTGCCTTTTTATTGTATTGTCATTTTTTACTCTTATTATTGTTTATTGTATTATTACTGCCCCTTGGCTGCTGTGACACTGACCATTTGCCGGACAAATAAAGGAATTCTGATTCTGATTCTGATACAACCCGGAGTGAAATATGACAGAGGGCATTCCTGTCACAACAGGCTACTGCCTTGTGTGTCAGAGGTTAGCTATAGTAAAGGACCTTAAGTCTTGTTATTTGTGTCGCCTAGTCAAACTCCACTCATTGAGCCATCTCTCACAATGCAAAATATTCATCATTAATTACCAGCTGTTAATAAAAGTATTTGTAAGATTTGTTATCCTTCTTTGTAACAACTACCTATAGATGTCATGGTTAGATATGTGATGCTGCAGTTTTGAGATTAAGTTGCCCCCCACCCACCCCCAAAAAAGTAAATAAATAAATAAATAAATAGAAAACAACAACATGGGCGAGGTGGCTGTAGCTCAGCGTTTAGAGCAGTATCAGCTAGTGATCGGAAGGTCGCTGGCTCCGGGCTGGGCTGAGCTGCATGCCGAAGTGTCCTTGAGCAAGATAAGGAGTACCCTGCCCTCGCCCGGAGACAGCTGGGATTGGCTCCAGCAACAAACCTCGCTACCCCATAAAAGGATAAAAGCGGTTACAGACAAAGACATGACATGACAAAACAACAACACATTAAATTAGAATTTGAAAACAAAGGCAAAAAAGACAGAGGAAACAAGAAACCAGTTATCTATCAATTTTTAGAAGTGAACAAGAGGTCAAACTCTAGAGAAAAGAGCCAAAAAAGAGTTATGGTGTGACCGTCGGAATTTATGGCCTGAAGGTAGATGAGCTTCATAGGGTGGGCGGACAGCCGGGTATTGTTCTCTGCTTATTTGTGTTCAACTATCCATATATTGACCATGAAAATTGACCTCTAACTGCTGTAGGTCCTGCCTTTCTGGGCACGTTTCTCCCCCTCTTCCCTCAAATAACCCTCAGCTCTAGGACTGTTTGGTAGGTCAGGGTCAGTCATTAGGAGAGAGGGCAGTGCAAACAAAAGCAAATGAAGGGCTGTGACCTGAGGCAATCCTTGGGAGAGACAGCCAGGCCTGCAGCAAGCAGCAGGCACTTTTTAGACTGAATCAGAGAAGCCTAATTATCAACCCAGCCTGTCTTCACTCCATGACTTATGTAACAATATGCAGGACTTACACAAGATAAAACAAAGTCAAAGAAGATGCAATTATGACCTATATTAGGGAATGAGATTGTTGCAATAGAAAAATAGTAACAGCTAAAAAAAAAAAAACTTTGTGTATCTAAATATAAGCAAGGCATTTGCGATGTTGTAAAATTATTAGGGCTGGGACTTTATCACGTTAATTACGATTAATTGATTACAGAAAAAATAACGCAATAAAAAATATAACGCATTTAATCGCAATGTATTTTTGCACTCCAAACAGCGCAGAACGTTGCTCGTTGCACGAGTTCCTGGCAAACCCGTAATACTGATGCACAGGACACAACACGAGAAATGGAAACTGAGGAGAAGTCGTTGCTGGGTTCGGTAGGTGGAAATTTTAGTTTTAAAAACTACCGAGTGGAAACCTGGATAAAAGCACAGTTGTGTCAAATTGTGCAAGAAAGAATTTGCCTATCACTGGAGCACTTCCAGCCTCCGCTGCCACCTCAATGCCAAACATGTTGCAGCTAGCACAGACAACGCTCCTAGCTCCAGCAGGAAGTGTCGCCAATCCACACTAGACAAGATGACAGGGCTCAAAGTGAGTCCACGACTGACAAATTAACAAACGCACTGGCGAAGTGGATTGCAGTGGACTTTCGGCCACTCTCGGTGGTACATTCTGGAATGTACTGTACTAAGTGCTGTTTTTTATTTTAATAAACAAAAACAAATGTGTTTAAGACAGTGATGAAAATAACACAATGTTGTTGTTTAAGCTCATTTATGTGTCTATTCATTGATTCAGTGATATCCCAAAATCCATTTAAAAAGAAAAATGTTGCATCTCGTGTCAAATATTGATATGTGATTAATTGACATTAATTAATTACAAAGCCTCCAATTAATTATATTATTTTTTTTCAATCAAGTCCCACCACTAATCCATACATCTATTATATGCTTTCTTTTCTTTCTGACGTTTTACTAAATGGCGCATCAAAATGTGTAGTTTGCACAATGTTTGTCCATGTCAGTGCATTCATACCTGCTGTGGAACGTTGTTCTCCCTTTAAGACAGTGAGAGTAATGACATAAACACTGTTGAAGCATGCCTATGACATATGCCTACAGGTGATCGTTCTATATTCATTTTTTGAAATTGAAATTAACACCAGCGACTAAAAAGATAATTCCCTTTTTAAAACGATAAAAGACAACATTTCTTAGACAACTGGTATATATCAAGTCTTGGCGAATCCTCGGCGAATCCTCTGCAATGTTTTAATAGTCCTGGCCTGTTAATCATGAACGATATGAAGTTTCATTATTGCGCAATTTGAGCAACACACCTGATTGTCTTACCCGTAATAAATACAAACTGGCATGGGTAATTGGTAATCTCTGCATTAAATGTTGCAGAAAAAGGTTGAAAAAAAATGTCATCAACCAGACAGTCACCTTCAGCAGTCTGATGTCAGTCATCCACGTGTTAGTGAGACTACCATGTGGAAACAGTCAAAGGCCCAGCCACAATTACTCTGCCCATCCAAAATTGTGATGCTGGTGCCTGCTTGGATACAGAGCAACGTTTGCTTCATTGGGAGTAGCCAGTGTCTGGCCATGAGTCCAGTATTCTTTCTGCTTTTGCCTCTGTTTTGTTCTACACCACCAAGTTTAAAATGGTCTTTTGAGCTGAAGGAGAACTGCAGAGTTGTGTGATAATATTCTTTGGATTAGTCGCTATGAGTGGGTTATTTGACATTATGCATACTCATTTGATCCATTGTTATTTTAAGGACACTGCTTATAGCTGCTTTGAGGATTTCAGTGTGTTGCTGGCCATTCTATAGTTTGCACTAGCGTTTACAGTACGTCTATATGATCAGGCAGTGTGTAGTCACGAAACGAAAGCCGTTTATAGAGTTCGGGCATTTATGAGTGTACATAGCATTTGGATTCAAATTAAATAGCGTAATATAATCCCAACTCCTTACAATGCTTCGTATTCTGAGGGTGTTATCCCTGAAAAGAAAAATGAAAAAAAAAAAGAACCTCATGATGTTGCTGTAAAGTAACCAGCTGTAATCACTTCCAACAGAGTAGTGTCAAACAAAGATAATCCAAACACAGCCCCATGCATCTGCTCATGAGACTGGCTCTGTAGTCCAGCAGGGCCAAGCTTCCTTCATCCCGTGAGCAGCTGTGAGGGGACCGGCTGGCTCAGGAACTGATTTAAGTCCCAGCAGTTATTTGGCTGCAGCCGAGACAGCAGTGCACCGCAGAAACGGCAGGACAGTTATGGTGCAATTCTGCTGGCTGTGCTATCCACCAACAGAGGTGTTAATTAATGCTAATTGCAAGAGGGGGTCAATTATACACTCCATGGTGCATGATTAGGACCACCGTGTTAGTGACCAATGAATCAAAACAACAGCCATCCTCGCTTGTGCTGAAACCGGAACACAAAAACATATTGGTGTTAAATTAAAGGTGCAATACGAGGGATTTTCTCCTCCCCTCTGTACACAATAGCCATATATCTCTCAGGAGGAAGGATCTTTTTTAAACCAGTAATTAAACAATCACTTGGATTGTGTGCACATATTTCTGGCATTCGACTCGCTTGCTTTCCAGCTGTACTTTTGTTTTTTGGTGCAATATCTTTACACCCACAACAGCACCAAGACAGTGTTGTTCATACTGGCCCCCACCCACCTGGGTTCCACCTGCTCAGCAGCCGAGGATGCTGGGAAAAAGATTCAGCACACAGATACATTGTCTTTTTCACTAGACACTTCTTTTGGACGCATTGAGTTATGAAAAAAAATGACTGCATGAGGTTTTAATCACAGATTGTCATAGGGTAAGCGAGGGATGAGAACAAAGTTAAGTTTTGACTTCAGTTTAACTGGATGTCAAAGTTTGCTGAATTAGCTTTAGCGACACGGTCCATCATGTCAACAAAACTTCGAGAATTGCTAGCAGAATGAATTAGACCAGCAGTTGCGACCATATGGTGTTTACGTGGTTTGGCAGATCAGTGACCAATGGTGAAAACACAAGATTGGTCGGACCATTAGTATGATTCTTTTCCACTACAGATCATTGAGCGGCCCCCCCAAATTCTTTGTCCACTTCGGAAACAAACTTTGAGCGAGCCCTCCTTTAATCTTTGATGATTTTCATTATCCTTTGTTTAGACGAGTCCACTTACTCCTCTACATATAGCTGCACCTGATCGCATTGTTTACTTTGATTTTCTTTTGTAGTGATGTTGTGGAACATTTCTCGCAGCAACCTCAGAAGATGAAAGTGGACTAAATTAGACATGTAAACACTGTTTGATGGAACTTAATTAAAAAAAGTTACAGTTAAGGTTATTCCGCCTGAATAAGTTCAATCATAATGAGGGAATAAATTCATATAATAAAGAAATGGGTTTATTTGTGAAATCTGTTGGGACTTTGTTATTGAGAGGAAAGGTAAGGGAACCTATTTGCCTGAGAAAAAATGCACAAGGCTTCCTTTATAATACAGTTGTAGCAGGTGTGTGTTTGTAGCGGCTAATGAACTAGTTTCAGCAAATACAAAGCCCTGCTGTGAATCAGATTGCAAATATATAATGAATTATAGTCATTGTTTTTTGTTTTTTTTTTTTATTGTAGAGCACCAAGGTGGCAATACATTTTCTTAGAATCAAAAGAGGGACCCAGATTGTGTTTACTTGGTCAGTGCTAACTTAATTAGTGCAAATTTGTTTAGGAATATACATCATGTAACTCTCCATTGTAACTAAAATGATACCTCAAAAGGACAGTTAATGCAAATCACAAACGTGTATAATGACTTACTCACCTCCAGTAGTCATGGAGATATTGAATTTGCTCTGAAATGATCTATTCAGTATTACACTGGGAGAGCGTGGTAGAAATAGAACATCTTTCAAATGCAATTTGTTGATTATCTTTACCTTCCAGGGGTTTAAACAAATGCAAATGCATTATTCAGATATGCACCAATGCACTCTAAACAGATCCGTAAAAACATCTGAATTGAAGTCATATTTGCAGCACAACCAACCACAACCTGTCTTACATACTGACACAAAACATAATGCTTGTTTTCAGAGTCACGGCTCATTCAGACTGAAACACTCAAGACATCACAAATTATTTAGTACAGTCAGTGACTCTTCAAAGTGGTGTCAGAATCACCTTTGTCAACCAAAGATAGATGAAAAGATATGAAAAAGTTGCATCTTGTACAGTAAAGTGATAATGTATTTCTTTCAAAAAGTCACTGTTGCTTTGATGTCCTCTTATGATTTAATATATAGGCGTTGTTTCACTGAACGCCTAGGATAATATGGTAATAACCGGATGAGACTTGCTAAGGAACAAACAGAAGTAAAAAAAAAAAAAAAAAAGAAAACATTTTTTTAAAAGTTCTGGTAAATTCATCCATTCTCAAACAAAGCAAAAGTAAAATTGGTACTTGATGGGACTCCTAGCTCTTTTAGGTTAACATTTTAATGTAAACTGTACCATGGATTAGAAAAACGCTCAGTGAATTATCCTGAACACATGCATTCTTTCTGAATCAGATTTGTTATTGATACATTTTGCAAATATATTTTTTTATGCTTTAAATAATAAATAAAATGCACTATGGCCAGATGTAAAAACTGCTAGAAACTCTAATGGATGTAAGAGGGAAAATATACAAATACTGCATTATTAACTAAACCTGGGGCTCTTATTTGTAGAGGGCCTATGGAATTCTAGTTTGTTGATATTGTGCTAAAATGGTGCATGTGGCTAAATGAATTAGAGTGTATAATTAAAACCTGGGGTCAGGTTATTCTTTTCGGCACAAGTGGCCTGGTTAGTTTCTGGAGCTTTGGACAAATATAGTATCTCATGTGTTGTCTGTAAAAATGGTACATTTGAAAAAAATAAAAATAAAAAATAAAAATGAATACAATAAATTGCAAGAACAAAAGTTAAACACGGGGTCCATATCTCAGAATCCAGAACAGAAAGTGGCTTTCCTCATTTGTATGCAACAAGTTTATTTGTAATTGAGGCCAGGCAACAGTAATTACAGTCTCTATACAACACAAGCCGGATCCACAGGCCCGCCTTATAAAATCTGGCACATATCAGCAGGGAACAACAAGTGCAAGGTTGTCACCCGAGGGACACTTCCATTACGTGACAAAAGTAAGAAGATAATTTGATTTACTGTTTAGTTAGGCAACCTCTGTCAGACCTGCAGCCATACACAGCAGCAGGGGTGCATGAAGATTGACTACAAATGAGTCTGCTGACCTGCTGGGGTCGCACATTCCTGAAAACAATTTGCGCTATCATTTAGTGGGATATATCATTTGGTAAAATGTGTTCCATGGCTGATAGTTGACTAATGGATCAGGTGCATGAAGATAGCAGCCTCCAGGTTTAACATGGCTTCCAATTCCAGACACCAACACCACTTTGGCACGTTTGGAAAAATGTAGGTGTATGTTGCAATGTGGACTAAGACGATAAGACGTCTGATATTTTTGATTTTTGGCATCAGCTCATCGTTGTAACCAGAATCAATATTGAACATTATCAAGTACAGCAGTTCTCTGTCTACGTTGTGTGTGTGTGTGTGTGTGTAATACAAGCTCTATATATAGGCACATGTGCACATGGATTTGTGTGATTGTGTGCCTTTGAGTTCAGTGAGGCACAGCCGTTAATTGATAAGATCTGAAGCTTTTGTTATTTAGCAGAAACCTCAATATCAGATAAAGCTGAACAAAACTCTAATCTTTCAACAAGATTAACAAAGAGGAGATGATGTTCAAAAAGAAATCCAAATTTAAAGAAAGGCAAGAAAATTGGAAATCGCATGCTATCTAATCTCCTTTGCTCTTAAAAATCTAATAAATAACAGAGCTAGATGAGTATTACTGCAGCACAACACCACAATTTACATCCCAGACTAATTAATTTAATGAAGGCCTTTCTCTCGCAAAACTTTTATCTCCCTCGGTACGCACTCTCTGAGATGGGACTAATGAATCAGGATTCATATACAATGGTCTGCAAGCCTAATTTTTTCCCTTTGATGAGACATAGATAATGATGTTTTATTAATCTAATTATACAGTATGCTCAAATGCAGTTTAGAATGATTTGTACTGTCCTGGAAGGACAAACTAGGTGACAAGAATACACGACCCTTTTTTACGGTGCATGTGGATTGTATCCTTGATCCCCTTCATTTTGGCCCTTTCCATAGGCAAACTTGGTTTTGACCCAGCGCGTTAGGGATTAGCATTTTTATTATGACAGATAATTTAACTGATGACATGCTTGTCTTGGGTAATGGTCAATAACCACCCTGAACAATACTGCGCCATAAAATGTTATTATCGGTTGCTATCTATCTATCTATCTATCTATCTATCTATCAACTTGATGCTGTGTGACTGGTAGTGGAACAGCAAATCAGTGAAACCAAAAGTGCCAATGCTCAACATTCAATCCTGCAAGTTATTTGAACGGCACTGTCAGCTACATGCTTCTTTGTGTTGAATTGCCCCCATTCCTTAATGTCAAATTGATAAAGCCCATCCTAAAGACAGTATATGTTCCGAACAAGCAAAACAGCAACTTTTGGGGATTGCCTTTACCATCAGAGAAAATCGCAAGCCTAGGAAAAGCTGCTGTAAAATGATACGCATTTTACTTTTCTTCTTCTCACTGCTAATGTGTTTCCCTATCTTGATGCAGTTTTTGGGGTGCAGGTTCAGTGTAAAGCTGTAATGATAGAATGTTGTGTCAAGTGGGTTAAAAGTCAGTTTTTGCTTCCCGCAGCATTGGGAAAGATACTGCAGAAGACTTTTATGGCATTCACAGAGTGCAGGGCCAGAATATTCTCTGTGACGAAGTGAGGAAGAGTGAGGGAAATATAATGCTACAGGGCTGCTTTTGTCTTTATCACATTGTTTGATGACACATGAGCATTTTTGGAGACTCAGCACAGTCGTCGTAGCGTCCTAAATAAGGATCCAGTTGCGCTTCTTCCTCTTAGATTCTGTTGCTGGATATTGTTCTGTGATGTTCACAGCTTTCAAGAAGATAGTCTGTGATAGCTTTTGATAGTGTTACACGATATAAAAGGTGCAAATCAACTCTAAGAAATCACATCTTGGACATATTTATTTAAGTCTGGAAATAAAACACACTGGATGTAACAAATGGTAATATTAGCAAGGAAGGGGTTGAATGCTAATGCTAGCTAATAGGTTACCAAAGAAGTTGTTTTACCTTGAAATATAGCCAGATGTCCCTCCAGATCTTCACCATTAAATGTCTTTCCAGTTGCTCATCATTTGGAAGCAGTGAAATTACAACGATTGGCTAGATTGCCTATGTTAATATGACCTGGAACCTGTAATACATCAGTACAACATCTGAGCTTCCCAGAATGAGCGTGACATTAAAGGAAAACGGCCATTGTGTGAAAATGGTCCATTTTAAAGATTTCTAAAGTTGCAACGTTATGGTGGTCATCCAAATGATTTTTTACAGACGATTTACACAATATTTATGAATCATTTACAAAATATTATAAACATCAGTTGCAACCTTACAATAAAACAATTGCTTAACAAATAGTTTATGAAGCATTTAATTGTTTAACATTAAATATCTACAGACCAAAACTATACATTTACTGGTAATGGTCATTATATTGTGTAAAATTGTACATGAAAGCAACCCTGATGGCACCACTATGACATCATTAGGGTTCTCTCAAACTTTATATAGCCACATCCAGAGCGATAGAGGACATTATACAACCTTTTTCACAGGATGAGTAGTACTCCTGATGATGAGTAACTTGACTCTCGTATGTGATATTGTGGTTGAGTGCTCCTTAACTGCGACCTTTGACTGCCTGTGACCTCTGATTTGCATGAGAAAACCACACCCATTCAGTAATATTTATAAAAATATATTTCACAAAGTAGGAAACAATACAGGGTATCTTAGATTACAGTACAGGGAGTAAATAATTGAACATACACATTTATAAGCATTAAAGCACAGTAGAAAATATGATCTGCATGTAGGACTATTCCATATATATTGTTTAGTCTACCGAGAACTGCCATAATACTGTATCAGTACAAACTGAGTATGCACGCAGCTGTAGTGCCATTGAAATTCTTACTATGTGCAAGAGCTAACGTGCAGAGACAAAACCTACCACCTCATTGAAAGCTAATGACGTTAGCAGTAACTCTATGTACAGTACAAGTCTTTTTTTATTGATATCATACAGTGTAAGCAGAGTATGCACATGGTCTGGATTTGTGTCATTATTTTTCTCGGGCTAATGCAACCTGTGTTTCCTAAATGAGATTTGATGTTTGGAGGGAGTCACGTACTCGGGTATCAATTGGACTATTGTGCTCAGACACTCACTTGGCTGTGCCTCATTATACATTATGAGATATATTTTACACAGAATTAGCATGTCAGAAACGTCCCATTCCGGCAGCCCTAATTAATCAGATCATCTGTATTGTTAGACTAACTTCGAGCTCTCGTCTGCCTGCTTACATCTAGTCTATATTATCAACTGCAGTAAATTCATGATATGGATTTGCTGTTACGAAATAGTGTTCAAGTGGTTGAAAAAACAGCTGAATGTGAAATAATCTAAACACACCCACTTCAAATTGTCAGCACAGAAAATAATGATTTAAGAACAGAAATACAAAAACTCATAGAACAATAATGAAGAATCAACACGTTTCTTGTCAAAAAACAGTAGATTACAATTGTATTTAATGTTGCTTCTGTAAAAAGAAGGCCTCAGAGTTTCTACATTTCTCTTTTTTGTCTTCACGTCAGTCTTTTATAGGCTAGTAACACTTGCGACCCACACCTGTAGCGTGTAAATACAAAGAGTTGTATAAAGCAAGCCTTTCTGGGCTTTAGATAGTTTATAAACGTGGCCACCAGAGAAGATATCAAATGATAACAAATTCACCTTAAAGCCAATACTTGTTTGTCTTTTTCGCTTTTTTTTTTTCTTTTTTTTTTCAAATCATACATACATTCATCGTTGTAATGTAGACCATATATTGCTTTTTCATTGTTGTTTCGTTTCAGATCGCCGATCAGCTGGGTGGCTTTGGGAGACATGAAACAAGAGTCCCTGTGCAGCTTCTGAGGTCCAGCTGGCTGTCCATGGAACATGGAGTATGGTGTCCACTCAAGCTTCAGAGAACCCAGCGATTATCATCATTATCACTTCCTTTCATCGGGCAACTACCAGCAATCCCAGGGTTTTTTCTGCTACTGGCAGTCACAGCAAATGACTAACACCCAAAATACTGCTAGACACTCCACAACGGAATCTAAGATACACTCCACAAGAATCATAGATCTCCTAATAAAGACATTGTTTGGCTCAACAATTACAATGCGCTTGACGTAGTGGATGACGACTGCTATACCTCACTCTAAGAAGAATACAAAAAGGTGGCCTCCCTTGTTATTAACTGTATTTATTTTTTATTTTTAAACACCGGTTTCTAAAAGCCAGCAACCCCCTAGCGTTTAATACACAAGTATGTGGACAGAAAAAGAAAATCAGAAAGGTCTTTTTTTTCTAACAAACCAAAGGTCAGGTCTCGCGGTCACTCTCGCCCACAGAGTAGAGCTCCCCAAGTCTTCTGAAGCGCGGGCCCCACTCTCTGAGATAGTCATAGTTCTGGTCCGAGTCTGAGGACGCCGTCTCCAGTGAGCTAAGCGAGCCGGCAATAGACCCCCGGCCCTCGTATCCATAGATCTGAATGGAGTCGTAAGGCGGGGCCGTGGGATCATTGTCTGCTTCGTGGAGTCGCACGTTGATGAATTCGTCCACATCTACGCCGTTCGGACCCGAGTGCTGGCCTGCCCGGGGCATGAACTGCAGGTCGGGCTTGATGTCCTTCCTTGGCAGGTAACCGTTGATGCCATCAGGGTTCTGCAGCGTTGCAATGTCAAAAGCCTCCGTGTCCTCCTCGCCGCCTCCTTCGTCATCGTAACGAATGATATTTTCCCTCACATCTTCGTCGTCCTTTATGATCAGGGGCTCATTTTTATGTCTCCTCAGGGTCACAAATAGGACTACTATTACTGTCAGAAAGAAATACGCAGAGAAAAGAAGACAAAAAGCAGAAGTCTAGGTCAAGCTTTGACATGTGTACTTTATGTCAGGACAAGCAAGATCATTATCACGTTTCAGGTCAGATTATGAATGTTTTCATCAACCGGTGCTAAGCCACTTCATGTCAATGATGTTTTTGAGTTGACCAGTATAGCCTCAAAATGATATCACAATCCCTTTCAGCTGTATCTGAAATCTTCTCAAAAGTACTTGATAATTACTAGGACTAGGTAACAAAATCAAATATCACAATTATTTTGAAAAAAAAAACCTTGATATCGATATTGCAACAATATTAAAGGAATGACTATTGTTACTTTAACGATGCATTAACACAATGAAACTTTTGATAAATTAACTGAAGTAATGTTGATATAATGACTAACTGGGCAAAGGAAAATGTAAGATCAAGTTTATATATTTATATATGAATAAATAGGAATAGAAATATATAAGAGTTTTAGTTAAATTTAACTAACGTGATCAACAGAATTTGAAGAAATAACAGTTTTGACATTATGACGTCTATATATTGTGTTGCATAGATATCTACTGTAGTTAGCATGCTAACCAGCTAGCCATGGCCCTTCTTGGGCCTAAGCTCCTGTCCGAACCATTGGATGCACAGCTTACCAAGTTAACTAGCTATGGTAGCTGTAGTTAGTAGCAGTTATCAGTTATGCCGGTGTTTTGCGTATGAATTTGACAGCTGACCAATTCATACATATTGCACCTTTAAAACCTGGAAAAGACAACACTTATACCATATCGTGATAGAACAATATCCAAAATCTATGACAATAATCTCATATCATGATGACGATATAATATCAATATATTGCCCCGACCTAAAATGCAAACAAAGCAATACCTCACCTAACAGCAGTATAATGCAGGCCAGGATGGCAATGAGGGCTCCCATACTAAGGCCAATGGGTAGGACGTAGGCCTCCACGTTGCAGGACTGAACGATGCCGTCTTTACTGCACCCACAGACTCGGATGGTCAAGGTGTTGGTGCTGCTCATCGGTGGGTTCCCATTGTCCGTCACAATGATTGGCAGGAAGTACATCTCCTGTTTCTGTCGTCGGAAGGTATCATGCTTGGCTAGAACGCTGATTGAATTGTCTGTCAAGAGAGAGGTAAAGCCAGAGATGCATTTTTGTGAGGATGTGTGAAAAAGCCATTATTATTCATAGTGGCAGCAAACTGAAGTTCTATTATTAAATTGTGTGAAGATCAGTGCAGCATGAGGGTAAACTAATTTCACATCAATCGTCACTTGGCTTTCCAGCACTCTCACATTCCATTGCTGTAGATGGATTTTCTTTTTTTTTTTCTCAACAGTCCAATTTTGGGAATTCTGAAGGAATGGCGAGCCTTCGTTTGCTGTCCCCCTTTGAAAGTAGAGGAAATGAAGGGACCACGGCAGGCGACACTGACTTAGAAGATGGCACATGTCGACCCAGAAAGGTGCCAGCTGCTCTTTGATGACACTCCTGTGAAGCTGTCTGCTCATTAGCTGGGTCCCCTTACCACCGCTCACATTATCAAACACTTGCATTCCCATAAGAATCTACTCCCGCTGATCTTATGGAAAATGTACAAGACTTGTGATAGTCTAACCTTTGCCTCTGCTTGAGGACTGGACTGAAGAGGGAGGGAAAATAGAGCTGATGATATACACTTTAGAGAGACGGGCCATGTTGAAACATTCACGTTGAGAGAGCAAACTTAATCAAAAGATGGAATCCGTCATGATGGAATTATTTGCTTTGCACAATCTGTAATTGATGTGAACATATGCTCAGATTTATTTTCTTATGCTCGCTGCCACAAAGTGATACGCTGTGCTTTGTGAGCACCAGCATGTCCTACTTCATTTGGATCATTTAGCAGTGCATAGTGAATATGCAAGTATCTACTATAGTGTAGCAAACCATGAGGGCTTGTCCTCATATACAGGTCGTTTTCGAGAAACTATTGATGTAAAAATAGAATGAAACATATCCTGGCCGACAGCCCATCCAAAGAAAAGAGAAGTCTCAAAGACAAAGACAGCTGTGCAGGTAAAAATGTTGAACTCACTGCAGTTACAACAATGCTCTTATTATATCCTTTGTATATTAGGGCACACTGAAAGTGTTTCATCTAGCTACTGATAGGGACTGTGGAAAGAACAGTGTACATTGAAATATTAATCATCACCATAACAAAAGCAAAACCCCCATTTGAACAACATTTTCACTATAAATAACTTAATATGTGGGCGGTTCAAAATGACAGCAGCGACAGCAGAAGTGACACACTGGAAACTTTCTGAACTTCTCAAATCTCTTAAGATTATGCGAACGACTACACACGGCACATTCATGAACGCCAAATCAGCAGGACTTAAATGCCTTTTAGTAATGTAATACCAAATGATTGGAAGAAGCAAATGAGGTTATGTTGGAAGGGCTAATTTAGACTAGACGGAAATACTCAAGTCAAGACAGTATGTATTATCTGAATAACTTTCACATTTGGTGTCTTAACATTTGTTGCTGTATTGCTATAAGGAACAAAAATATGTGTTTAGAGATAAACCCAATGTCCTCATGTAGCCTTCAAGCCTTTGAGTGGATGGGCCTGGTGTGACTGACAACTGGTCCAGGTGGGGCAACTACAAGATACAATACAAGCAAACCTGCACTGAAAAGGGTAGCATACAAGTTGAGAACATTGTTCTGTTTGTGGTTTTTAAAGCCAAATTATGGAGAAAATAACATTTTGTGCGGTTTGGTGCCCCCCATAGCTTTTGAGTGCAACATCACCGTCATAAATACAAATCCCAGGTCAGACCTAATGTAGGCGCTAACTACAAACAACACTCATTACATCATAACAAAAATGAAATACTGAACATACTGAAAATGTGTATGTTGAAGTAAACATGTGTAACACTGTGATCCTACCCTGTCTCTGAAGTCGACGAAACATTTGCAGAATGAACTTGCAGAAACAAGTGATAGAAGTGGAGTGGCTCAGACAGAGGCACCATTCACACTATTACAAGACATTGTAGCATTAAAATGATTTGAAAGCTGTTATTTTAAGGTTATAACAAAAGTTACATGATGTTGCTTTAAAGGCTATAATTAATATCTAACCATGGGAGACTGTCTTGTTGCAGGTAGGTTTTCAGTATGTTATTTGTGCAATAGGTGAAAAGCTAATTAGCCTTCAAAACCACTCTTGGATGTTTGTCTGCTAATGCGTTCAGCAGGCCAAGGCAGCTACAACACAACACACCTCTCCTTGATTGTAGCAGCAAAGCTGGCTTTGGTTCTGTGTCTGGGCCTCCTTTTGTGTTATGTTGTGGTTGTTGACAAGCTATTAGTGATTGTTGCTGTCAACCAGTAAATGAACAATCATGTGTGCTGCCTTAGAATACTGTATTAAAAATGCAATAATTTCACATTTAAAATATATGCAGGCAGCAATTTCTTTCTCTCTCTCTTTTTTTTTTATTTTCAACAGCAACCAGATTAGTTTACTGCACAGGCTGGGATCATTTTTCCCTTTTTGGGTGCAAATCACAGACCCACAGGCTGTAACAGAAAAAAATAATCTAAAATGAATCTATGTAAGATTCATCATCCGTCACTTGTCATCACCATTTGTCACTTGTCGCCACAGTAGCCACTGTGGCGACAAGTGACAATTATGGCATAATGCTACAGGCTAAAATATGGTGTTACATTAGCATCAGTAGAGAGGAGTCATAAAGTCACTGCGTCAGATCTGTTCCGCGAATGTGACATACCACAAATCTGCCTGTTCACAATTACTGGTGATGTGAATAACACGCTTTCTCAAACTAAATCTTTCAAATAACGGCAACAGCATGTTTCTTAATGATGGTAAGTTTAATAGTTCACTATTATATAACAGGGAATTTAGGAGGTAGAAAAAAAAGATATTGGACACTACTGGAAATTGTGGGTGGGAATTGCTTAAAATCAAAATTAACGCTTCAATTTCGCAAGGTTATATCTATCAAGAAAACATACAAAATATTGAATTGACTAAAATGCATTTCAGACTTCACATTAAAGATGTCAGAAGTTGATGATCTCCCACACACAATTAGATAAATACCAACAGGGGTTAGACTTAGAAGTTTTATTGAGAGCGAGCCAAACGTGCTTGTGTACCATCCAAATGATATTGGGTACGAAAAATAGCAAGCATTGCTGTTTTAGTATAGAAAACACATAGAGGGAAATTCAATATCTACTGTTAATGAAAAACAGAGAACTTTATGACAGAGGATCATGCTGCGATTTCAAAATAAATTGCTACTTGATATTTACTCTATAATATGATGTATATTTACAGCAACTTTAATACAGACACACACACACACACACACACACACACACACATACACAGTTTGAGCCATCGCTATCTGACATTAGCCACCAAAGTAGCTGCACTGAATTGAGCAAGGGTGCACGTTTTTGCTAATGAGTTTAACTTAAAATTTGTAAGAGGATAATTGAATAATAAGTTAAGCATGGAGTCTGCAAAGACTTTTCAGCAGAATTGAATTTGTTGGCAGTATGGTGATTACATGTTGTCTCGATTACTGAGAACGAGTGCTGCAGCCCCGCCTCCTGAACACAGAGTTGTCACAGAGCTCGATATGTTGCTGGCCAGAGCCTTAGCCATTTTCCACAGCGTGGACAACCCCTAACCTCTTCACTGTTCAATACCTACAATTAGACTCATCATCGCAAACAAAAGCAGCACACAGAGGCTCGCAGGAGCCTGACGCTCTTCACTGAAGTGTCTCCCACAGCTGCCGATTCAGATAGAAATAGTCACTGAAGTGCTGCGGAATATGGTGCGATGGGCTTCTTTTCTCTGTTCGGAATTAGCAATACCATAGACGAGTGGTTGATGTGGAATGTAATATATAGCGCTGTACCACAACATATATTTACTCTGGTTCGAGGCGAGTGAGAAAAATACAGGCTCTTTTGTTGTTTGGACTGAGGCAGCGCTGTGCTTATAGTGTTGAGACATCTCCAGTGGGTTTTATCTGTTACATCATCTTAAGAAACTATTAAAGCTCCTCTTAAGAAAAGGGCAGGGTTCAGGAAGAGGGATGTTTTACACTTTGAGGTTGATCTGCAATTAAGACTGAGTGTTTTACAGCGAGTCTGTGCTAGTTGAACGACGCTTTATTTTTGACTTTCAACTACATGAGCACATAACGTGATGTGAAAAAAAAATCAGATTTGTCAGTATCTTTTGCTTCATGTGTGAAAAGATTTTCGCAAACGCTGGCATCTCTTTCCACCCTCTTTTAAAGTGCCGTGTTTGAAGGTTATTATTTTTGTCAAAAGATGGCAAGTCCATTTGATGACCTGATTTTTATGGACTCCTTCCTCCGTCAGAGAGAGGTTGCAGCGAGTTAGCCTGCAGCCTCTGCGTCGCAACAGAAGGCTAGTACCATATGAAGATTTTTTGCCCCGAGCTGAAAACATTACACAATGTCCTAATGAACACAGCCTGTTCGGAGCCACTTATGGAGGGGAGGCAGGAGAAAAGGAATGGGATAAAGGCACGGCAAACCGGCAAATAAACCAATCAGAGTATTTAGCAAATACATTTAGCACCATCTGCCACGTGGTAACAGCTCTGAAAGAAGTCACCCTACATCGAGCTGCAACACTACCAGGAGAAGCCATTTGGATGCCATTCATTTAGTTTCCCTCAAAACGCACTGGGGAGTAAAAAGAAGCTGGTGTCCAGACAATTTCACATCTGCTAATTGTGAGCTACACTGATCCACCAGATTTCATCTCGAGTGCGGCTAACACGCCGCGGGTTAGATATTGGACTGGAAAGCCATTGGAGAAATTTCGACAAACTTCAGTCATTCTGCCACAAAAGAGTTGCTTCTCCATTACTTCCTTTGTTCCTCACCTTGGTTGTTTTTGATGGTGAAATTGGGGTTGTTGAGCATCTCGGGGACGAGACGGTAGTCAAAGTAGTGTCCCTGGATTGGGTCATCTTTGTCCACGGCGCTGACAGTCTGGATCACCTATGTTGAGAGCAAAGCGACGAAAAGATTCAGAGAGGGCTCAAAGCCATTAGAGGAGGCAGCCTATTCATTACTCTGTTTTTGCCGGCGCAGATTGCCTCAATCTAATACTGGCTGGATCACACCTGATGAAATATATGCCCTATTCATTCCTGGATTTGAGATTATTATCAATGAGGTCCTGTCTAGTCTGGCACACTTTCAGGCTGCTGGCTCTATCTGTTAATCTGTCATCATAGGTCTTATCGTGCTGTACGTCTTTATGATTGATTGGAAATTAGAATTCTAGCCCTGCAGGACAGCTTCCCTTTTTTTCAGCTCCCCCCGTTTTTTCCACTCCTTTTCAATAAAGCTCCCTATTGTATGCATGCAGGTCCCCTGAATGAGGTCGATTGATGAGAAGGAGAATGCTAAGTACTTGTCCAGAATTTTTGGCTGGGGGAAGCATTATGCCTTCTGGAGGGAGGACATGAAAGACAGTCTTGAATTATGATCCACTCTGATCAATCCTGACTGCTCTCATTTCCCCTTTGCTCTGTGCACACTGTGTCGAGGGAGGGCCGTTGCGGGGAAAAAGGACCATACTCCCACCTCTGTAGTTTCCCAGAGAAATAAATAGGCTATAATTCACTGTGGCCAATCATTACAGGGGAGGCGAGAGAAAGAGAAGGAAGGCAGAGAGAGGAAGATAGATCGCTGATTTGATGAATGAGCCACTTCTTTCCTTACCTGTCCAGGTTTTCCATTTTCACACAGGAAGGCCTCGTATTCGGTGGCAAATTCAGGGGCATTGTCGTTAATGTCCATTACTCTGATGGCCACGATCGCCCGCGATATCTGACTGTGGTTTCCTGATAGATAGATAGATAGGTAGATAGATAGATAGATAGATAGATAGATAGATAGATAGATAGATAGATAGATAGATGAAAAAAAAGGGGAGAGACAAAGGGATATAAATAAAACACTCAAAATGCAAAACTGGAGGAAAAAAAAAACACAAGGTTACACATGAAATCCCAGGTAAATTCTGTGACCTAGTTTTAATTTCCTTTATTTTCCATCTTCATTTCTCACTTCATTTCCTGAGCTGATCGGAGGACAGATGATAAGCCACATCAATCTGCGTTTCAGCTGGTAGCAGCGATGCAAAACAGGATTCGAGGCAACAGCAGAGGGGAAAAAAAAAAAAAAAAAAATCCCATTCAAAGTGCTTTTGAAAATCCCCTGTACACTGTCATGTTTAAAAACATGAGGGTTAAATACATGCATATTAATGAGTCATTGGTAACTGAAGTCTAAAAAGACAATAAAAGGCAGTTTAATTAGATTAGATTTGATTGGAATTATTCATCACTGGTAATTGACAGTCCCTTTCGAGAGTCCCCGTAAACGGTTGTACTTAGTAATCAGAAGTGCAAATGCCAAATTTTAAAGCGATTGATTAATTAATCAATGTGGGCTCAAGATGTCTGTAGCAATGTGGCCAATGACACTTGTGTGTTTTTTATTAATTTTTCAAATTTTTCTTTTGTTTGATTTAATTTATTTGGGGCTGTGCAGCTCACCCCTGTCACTTTAGAAGGAAGAAGAATGACAGCATGTGAAGAACTGCTTTCCTGAGACAGGAAATGATAGTTCATAGCAAGTGAAAACTCTTTTTGTGATTTTTATGAATAGTTTTTTTTGTTTTTTTTTCATCATATTAATGACAGTTTTAACTATTACGTCTTGGTTTGAAACTAGGATTAAAGCGTGGCCACTGCAAGATAATAGCAGATTGAAAATGAGTAGTAATTATTTTTCTTTCTTTCTTTCTTTCCTGCCTTTTCTTTTCTTGTTTAATTAAAATGTCATAATGTATTTTCTTTATTTTTAATTTACACCGAAAAACTTCACACTCATTTTGGAGCTCCCAACTCTCTTGCATTTATTTGTTTTTTCTGAACCTGTTCTAGCAGTCTGCATCAAGTTCCACACTGAAGAACCTCTATCTGACTCATTTTAAGTCCTAGTTAGCTGCTACATTTGTCTGAGAATGGATGAATTCACCAGTATCATCAATCATCATAATATTATCCAAGGTGTTTTTCAGTGTAAAAGTCCTTTCCTGACCAAGTCCAAAAATGTTCAGAGAGTAAATAGAAAGCTTATTAAATCATAGCAGAGGAAAGTGAAGCAAAAGTGACTTTTAACGGGCAAATATATCATCCACTGAACATAGACAACCAAAGTAGCGTGGCTACAAGCTCTCATGAAGAAACTATGCGGGTTTCCTTGACAAATCAATTCTGCGGAAATTGAGCCCCTGAAAGCCCAAACAAGACATGTGATACCACTGACAAGCTGAGATACTCTGCTTTAGATGGGTTTATTAAGCATACGGATAGGATTGGCAGTTAAGAACGTACTGAATATTTTAGAACTAAGGATATTTTTAGGCGGCTGTCTGTGTCTTTGAGGCTTAAGTCTTAACACAGAGCAGTGGACAGGTCAGCGTACGGGCCAGGAGATGGGTTGAAAAAGAGGTAAGCAGTGAGGAGCATGGAAATTGACAGTCTGATAGACAGTGATAGATGGATTAGGGCAGACGGAGACGGAGCCCCCCTCCTCTACAAAAGTGACTTTCCCCCAGCAGCAGACAGGGGAATAGAATCTGATTAGTCAGATGTCAACCGGTGCGAGGCGGCAGAACACGCCTCCGTTTGGGTGGCAAATGGCATCGGGATAGAACTGGGAACACATCTATTCCTCTTCACGCCAGAGCAGACACTGGCTTTCCCTCCCCGTCCGTGAAGAATAGCAAAACTGGCATATTTATTTTGGCAAATTCCGATTAGGTGTTCTCAGAGATGCCACTATCTCGAACCGCAGTTACTTTGCCAACAGGCATGAAAACGCGCTCTAAATGTATGGGTGCAGGAAATGACAAGGCAGCCGCTTTATTAAATGAGACACGTTCAATTCCTCCAACGGGCTGCTACGACGGTGGGACCCGTCTGTGCTGCACGGCCAACGCATTATGACAGCGCTCGGGCTTTCATTTATTCTGACCAATTAATGCGTATTTCCTTTGATTAGGGAAAGAAAGGGACAGACAGGGGATGAGACAGAGAAGAGAGGAGGGGGGGAGACGGCACAGAAGAGGACGGGGGGAAAAGTTACAAGCTGTCTCGGTTTCTATTCCAATAGCTTTAAGGGGTACATTAAGCTTTATCACAACATACAGCCCCCCTGAAACAATCTGTATGCAAATAAAGCCTTACATATGGTATGAGCTGTTTGTAGCTCTGCCGGCAAGATTTTCCACGTAGTCAGTGAGTTTTGCGGTTCGCAGATGTTCTTTAATCTGTAATGGATGTTGGCGTTTGAAGCAATCCACTCTGGAGCATGTCTTTAAAACTGTTTATTTGATACGTCTTAATGTTCTTGCACTTCCACAAATTGACTACTGAGCTGTTTAATTCAATCAAAACTCAGCAAATCAACGTATTTAATGCCTCCGCGGATACAAACGCTAATTGTTTGTGCCATATTGTCGGAGCGATTAAACGCGCCGGTTTACTGTACTGTGTGCAGCAGGTCAGCGAGTCTTTTGACTGAGACACGGCCCGCAAAGTCGCCTGGGAGAGGACGATATCGAACGTGTCCTCCTGCAGCTCTCAGTTTGTAAAACCCGCGTGCCGATGAACGTCTAAAAAGGAGGATGATTGTGAAAACAGGGCATTGCAATTCATAAGGAGCGACGTTCGCAGCGTGGGGGGGGGGTGAACGGAGTCAGGAGAGGTCACTTACTGACTTCTGTGGCGGTTACTGTGATGTTGTGCCACATGTCCGTCTCCCGATCAAGCGGTTTGGCCAGAGTGATCTTCCCATCGTCCACGTTGATGTTGAACTGCCTCTCCAGATCCGTGTGCCGATCGATGAAGTACCTGCAGAGAGAATCGATCATTAGAAATTTAAGCCAAAACTCCGCGCAGGCCTTTGGGCGTTGTGGCCACCAGGGCCTTATCCATCAAGGTAAAAAAAAAAAAAAACACAATAAAAAACAGTAGGGAATCAATAATTATCTGAGGAATAATAACGGCCCCGCCCTTCCCCCGCCCGCGCCTCCCTCCGGAAAGAAAGACCATTAGTACATGTTGTGTCAGGGTAAGAGATGGGGTGTTGTTAACCCTGTTTGGTGACGGTCAACACTCAATGGCTCCCAAAGGCTTTGCATTAATGACTTAGGCCAGCATTGTGTCACATGAGCTAACACGTGGGGGGGGTGCAAGGGGATAATGGATGTAATGGAGATGGACGGCCCGTGAGCCTGTTACGTGTGACCTTGTTTGATCTCATGCAAAACGGTTTTGTTTTCTTTTCAAACCGCTCACCGCAATGAGGTCCCTTGTCAACGCGCACACTTTCAACATCTTCCGTTCCTCCGTGACCCTGCTGGTGACACGCTGGCTTTTTTTTTTTTTTTTTAAGACTCGCGGTCTTAAAAATACAGTGGCAAGACATAAAACTCCCCAGCAAAAACTCCAGCAGCGGGCATGAAATTGGAATGCACATTAAAGAGAATTTTCCGATGCCACTCGAAGCTGTGAAATCGCTCTTTCATGTTGCAGCGCGCGGAGAGCGCCAATTCTTGGGACGAGCCCACACAAAACGGACTAAAAAAAGGGATCCGTCATTATGGGTCATCTTTGGCTTCACACGTTTCATTTACCATTATGTGTGACAGCCATAAACATCCTACTCACCCATTTTGATTCACGGGAGCTAATTACACCATGTACCTCACAAGTGTTTCCTTACCTCCAGGACAAACTGTCCCCGTTCCTTTCTCCCTCTCTCTCTCTCTCTCTCTCTCTCTCCCTGTCTCACTCTCCCATCTTCCCTCACAATCTCTTCCCTCTCCTACCCACGAACAGTCAGATATATATATTTTTTTTTTGCTGTTTTTCCATCCAGCTGGGTCTCAAGCTTTTCCTAATCCAATCCCCTTATCCAATTCTTTGCAGACCCCTTTCCCCACATAGACGCCCCTCGACCACCAGACGCCCTGCTGACCCTGCCTCCCTTCCGTGCTAACCCTAGGTCTTGCACCATCTCGCAGCAGAAGCGCTCATCCCCATCAGTCCAGACCTGTTGGCAGGGACCATACAGTGTTTTATGTGAGAGAGAGAGAAGGGAGGGAGGGGGAGACGGGATGCAGACGGATGGAGAGAGGAATAGAGGAAGAGTACCAGACAAAGACAAAGTCACAACAACAACAATTTATATGAAGGAGGATGCTGCTTATACAAGAATGGAAGGAAATTAAATAAATAAACCGCTGGCCCAGATTCCAATTGTTGGGGAGATGTACCGAGCCGTGACATTTCCATTTTTGAGATGAAATGGTGTAAAATCCTCTCGACGCCGGGCTGGGAGAGGTCCATGAGGACCCCCATCCCCCCACCAGCACCACAGCCCACCCTCCCTCTCTCCCTCTCTCTCTCTTTCTCTCCTGCCCTGCAGACGCAGAGCACTTTCAAGACAGGCAGACAGCAGCGAGCCACCTGGGAGCAGCCTCTCTCCTGCAGACTGAGTGGATCCCAGTCAAACTCTGACAGCCTCACGTGGAAGCGAGGAGACAGACCCTGAAATGTTCTGCCACCTGTCACTCAAACTGACAACGTGATGTGAAAAGAATTAAAAGCAAATAAAAAATGATATCCAGCATTATACGTGCGCCGTTTTCCTGAGTGTGATGTGAGCATGTGTGCAAATGCGTGTCTGTGTGTGTGTGTGTGTGTGTGTGTGTGTGTCGTCTGGCTTCAGCTTTTTTCTTTACTCTTCACAGGGCCTGTAAACGGCATTGGGCTGACCTCAGTCTGACAGTTAGACGTCACGTAGCGGCTGTTTTAAAACCCGCTGAAGCATTATTTTTTATTTTTTTTTACACAGCAGACATCCAGACAGATTCACCCTAAATATTGCACAAATCCAAGACGCTAATCAGAATGCGTCAGTGTGGCAGATGCTTTTTCCGTGCGCAGAGAAGATCACCATAAGTCGTAATCAGTCGGATCGTTATTATTTTTTTTCTCCATTCAATTATGGTTTCTTCGGCGCGTTGATGTGGCTTCTCGGCACAGCTCGCCTGTCAATCAAACAGTGCGGCCAGGACACCTTCACGGCGAGACTTTTCGTGGGTGGCAATCTTTTGTCTCTGTAACCGCGTCTGTATCGGCGCCCATGCTTAGCTACCTAGTGATCATTAATTTCCTTCAAATAATGTGTCCTAAACAGTTTCATCCAGGAGAAATGCACCAGGCAGCGTGCAGCCGCTTTCATTTCATAATAGCCGGCTATTGTAACTGCTATTTTGCTATCAGTCGGTACCGTGGACTTCCGACATAGCACTCTTTCATTAGGAAATAGTCTTTGATATGAAATTTAATGAAAAGAATTATGAGCAAAAAAATACTTTTTGGATCTTTTCTTTTGACTGATGTTGACAGCTCAGTCGGGGCACATAATGAACCACACTGGGAACATAACAACACACTCACTGTGACAGTCCACAACATCTGCTACCACCTAACCTTGAGCAACGGTGCAAACTGGCAAAGAAAAAGTGTAACAAAAAAAAAAACAAAAAAAAAAAACACTGAATTAAACAAGAAATCCTGTGCGACCTCTCGTAGATCAATAAGAGACACTTTGTGCAAGTGCCCCTGCTTTCAGAATCAAATTGTATCTTTAGCGAGTCCCCTATGTTGATACAAGTGCGATACCTAATCACTGCGGTGCCCTTCTGATATTAAAAATATATTTGTACCTTGCAAAAATTGACCTTGCGAGGCAGCTGGCTTCACGAGATCACGTGATCTCGTCGGTCCATCTCGCCAGGCTTCAGGCTACATGCTTGTGGTCGGACACATTGGTTAAACCAATCGTTGTCCTTTCAATAACGACTCGCAGCTAGAGACAGAAGCTACCGCCGTGGCTCAGGTGTGACGACCAGTGAGAGAAGCGACTGTTTGAAACAACAATGGCAGCTCCTGGTGAGGTTAGCGTAGATGCCATAGCATCAGTTATATAACAAATGGAGAGTGTTTTCTTCACTGTGAAAGATGAGCAAGAAACAGCACTGACGGATTGTTAAGAATGGAAAGGATATATATCGCTCCTCCCTCGATGGAGAGAGTAAGAGTTGAATTTACCACCGAGCTCCACTGGCTGTTGATCTGATTTGTCAAAGTTAGCTTGTGATAGAGGGTGACAGACAGATGTTTTGCCCAATCGCCTGTCAAGTGTCTTTTGAAAGTGCCTGCCCTTTTCCCAAAAAGTTTCTAGCTGCACCTTCTCAGATGGGTCTGTGTAACATACCATCTGGCACGTCAGACTGGACAAGAATTGCACTATATATTAAAACATGCTTCACATCCTGTGACAGTAGAACAAGTACAAATTAGTAGAGAGCATTAGTCATTATTAGCACTTAGTCATGTCAGACCAGCTGTTTTTTTTTTTGTTTTTTTTTGCTTTGCTTTTCATTAGTAAGAAGAAAAGTTACAAAGTTTCCCTTCAAGTTCAACAATGCAATGATGGCACTGTAACGGAATTATCTCAAAAGTGTGTTTCTCGTTTCTTCACTTCAGCTTCTTATTGATTGTCAGCCAAATTATCAGGGTTGTGTGTGCTTTTTCACCCCCGCGAGCACATTCGATGCTAGTTCCTTTTTTTTTCTTTTTCTTTCAGATCTCAGGAGTGTGAGTGTGTCTTAATGTGTGTGAATGCGCGTCTGAGTGACCGAGCGCCTGTACAAGTCGGAGGGAGAAGAGGTGAAAAGATCAAGAACAAAAGCATTTTCTTTCTTTCTTTTTTTTTTTTTTGTTCTCCCAGAGAACCTAATGTGACATTCCTGCTGTTATTAGGTCAGTAATTCCACCGGGAGAATCACAGATGTAGAACTAAGTTTAACCGCCGCCTGAAAGTTTAATTTTATTCAGGCTGGATCCCAGGCACATTTGCCTGAGAGGTGATTTTCCAGGAGACTCTGAAGTAAAATCATAAACTCATATACTATGTACTGAAACCCAGCCTGCTCTGAAATGTACTATATTAAAATATCATAAAAAGAGAAGAAAAAAAAAAAAATTCAGTCGTGCAGAACAGGCCTCCCGGACATTAACTTTTCATTTATTAAAAAAAAAAAAAAAAAAACTCCTTTCCACGCCGGCTTGTATTACCATATGCAGCATGTCAGCTGTCAGGTGTGCTTCAACAGCATATGGAAGGCTGCAGAAAGAAACAAGCTTTACAGGATTCCATTATGTTCCTGCAATTTCTCTCAACAACAGTGTGAAGACAAAGACTTAAACCAAACTTGTTGGAAAATCCCAACCTATATTTTGGACTGGCATAAAGTTGAAGCTATTCTATGAGATCCTGCAGTGTCGCACAGCCACCGTGACTACCAGATGTCACATTGCTTTTTATTTGCGATCAGTCAGGTAGAAAACGACAGAGCACAGGCTCCAGAGAGAAGCAATACTGAGGGAGTATTTCATGGAGTGCACCTGAAATGTTCTTGGTTGGATGCATTAAGTACAGCTAAGGGCTTGTTTGTCTCCTGAGTGCAGAGGACATGGCAGCCCACCAGAGCCCTCGCCCCCAGTGGTTCAGACTCAGACTGGTTCAGTCTGGTCCGACTGGAGGGGGGTTGAGACGGGGAGCGATTCTAATCAAAGGGTTCGGCTCGAGAGCTCGTTCAGACGGTGGTCAGGAGAAAGTCCACACTAATGCTGCTATTACCGCTCCTCCAATATAGATGCACCGCTCCTCAACCATAGATCCATTTTCACTAACTGCAGCTCTCTTTCAGGTAGCTCCTTCTCTTACCGATGTTTGATACAGGAAGATAAAGAAGAGAGAGGCAGAAAAAAGGCAAATTGTGGGCTGATAAGTATAATTTACAAGTGTAAAGATCTACAAGAATACCTTGCTTCTCACCCATTTTTCTTGACAAGAAATGATTGAAATATTCATCAGAGGTTTGTAACCCCGTTTTCCTGATGTGTTTCTTCCTTCCTTAAAAAATGGCTACTGAAAACAGTCAAAGTTAGACAGCAAAGGTATCATATCTTTTTGAAATAGTTCACTTTAAATTATTAAAACGTCTTTCTACTTCCAGTCCAGAAAAGCACCCTTGATCCTCATTGAACCGCAACCATGCAAACAAACTCTGAATATTCTTGGAACCCATTTTTCTTTCGGCCCTCTGCAGCCTACTCAGCGGTTAGACTGGGTTTTAACACTAACTTGTCATTCCAAAGTATGTTCTGCTGATATTGAGTGTTCCAATTTATTATAGTGCTAACCCCAGATCAAATGTCTATCTCTTTTTGAGTTGTAAGAATAGCTCTGCTGAAGCAACGCGTCTGTTAATTCCAGCTTGTTCAAGGCATTATTGTCCACTTGAACCCAGTCCTTTTCTAAATCTGCCTCTTTCTGCCCATTCACTTGTCAGCCTGTTTGAACCATTACACAGCCTTTCACTCTCTATGTACAAAACAGTATTTTTCTTGCAAACCCTTCAGAACATCTATTTGTAAAGAGGGCTTTCCGAGACCTAAAAAGCTGAAAGATTCAACAACACAGAGCACTCCTCTCAGCCATGTGTACTGAATCAAGCTTTTGAGGAAGGGATTCAAAACTTGAACAGTACTGATAAAAAGGTGTTACGGTTAATACCTACTTTAGTATATTGGACAAGTGTTATGGTAAAAAAAAAATAAAATGAAAACACAACACATGAATAAATAAAAGCAAGGCTCAACAGTTGTTACTGTAATGAAATGCACACCAAATAAAACCAACAAATGTTAACAAAGTACATGTTTGCAAACCAGGGATATGCTGTAACATTACATTTATTTTTGTTGTAACTGTGTGTGTTTTCAGTTTCCATTTTCAATTTCATTTCATGACTGTGACGTGCTGTGTTTACGATCTGGTTAGGTTTAGGCAAAGAAGCCCCTTGGTTAGGTTAAGAAAAGATCTGGTTTGATATCTGGTTTGGTTGCCACAACCGTGGCTGGAAATCGTCCCAGGGTCTTCCTAAAAATATCCAGTGGTGTCATACTTGCAAATGTCGAAACACAATCCCAAACAGTGGTCATTGGCTCGGCAGCCTCGCGGTTCTAACTACGCCACTATCGACTCCACCTGCCAATATTGAAGTGAGGTCATGAACATGCAATGTGAACGTAATATGGACATTCAGAAATGTTAACTGCAAGCCTTTTATCCTGGGGTCTGGGCTTACCATATCATACCAAACCATATGTTTACTGGGACTATCTATAGCTGCAATAATTAATCAGCAATCAAGTAGTTGGCCAGAAACTGGCAGTTATTTAAATACATTATTGAAGTCATTCTTCAATCTAAAACTCAACAAACAAAAATGTTTTATTTTGGTCCCAGCTTCTCCAGTGTGAGGATTTAATGATTTTCTGTTTTATATTTGACTTGAAACGCAATATATTGCAGGAAAAACCCAAATTTACAAGTCACCACATCAAGCAATTAATATATCATTGGAAACTGAATATCTTGTGACTTTGATCGGTTGGTTTTTACAAAACAAGACATTAGAAGATGCCACGGCGGACTCAGATGTCGTGACCAGCACAGTTTTGTGGTGTTTTAAAGATTAAATGATTAACTGCTTCATCTATAAAATAAAATAATCAGCAGATTAATCAATGATGAAAAGAGTTGTTAACTGCAGCCATGTAAACAAACTTACTGTCACAGTGTAATTATTTAGTTTGCTGCCTGTTGAGGCTTCTATCCAGAATTTCTATTATTTAGAACATAATCTTGATTGTGTAAGAGTCATCACTGAGGCTACAGCCTCCTGTCGGCCTTTATCAGGCCGAAACTCAGAGTCGCAGGCTTATACAAACCTTTGCTGGAAGTAAAATCAAATGGTATTTGCTCAGGGTGATGCATCATAATAAGCTAATAGTTTGTTTCAACTGATCCCACAACACTTGACATGGTGATAGATCATGCACATCTTGAATATTTGCGGGGGGGGGTATCGTTGCCGGATCTGTCAGAAAATACAAGCAAAACTCACCACTCGAGAAGCTTCCTTGTTGTGGGGAAGCCCTGTGAGTTGATTGCCGAGTGCAGTAGAGTTCCGCAGTAATAATCATCCTTGAGTTGCGGAACTCTACTGCACTCGGTAATCGACTCACAGGGCACAGCCCCACAACAAGGACGCAGCTGGACTGGTGAGTTTTGTTCATCTTTTTCCGACAAATCCGGCAACGATATCAAATGTTTGATGCCTCGAAATATGTGCTGGGACCCTATTTGTAATGTTGCTGAAGTTTGGCGCTGTTCTGAGCATTATTTGTGGCTTTTTGATGGCGGTTTAAACTCGGATCCATTTACTGCAATGTATTGTTGTCATGCTGTCTTTTCTGAGGATGCTAAAACTACGTAAGCTAAGGGTCTGCAAACTTGATTGCTCGGTGTGTTAGACCATGGGTTAAATTTACACCGGAATATCCCTGTAAATCTTTGAGCACTTATTTCAGGTCCTGGTCAGTGGCTTTATAGGAGCTGGCAGATGATAATACCGCGTTCTATCAGCCACTTTTTTATGTCTTCTTCTTCTACTTTCTCTTTTTCTAACAGCTCTTGAGAGCATTTTCAAAAAAAAGTTCCTTTTCTGCTTCTCTGACTGAAATGGACTTTGTTTTGGCCTGACAGTCACACAAATGGCCTTGAGCGACAATTCATTCTGATAAATAACAAGTTCTCCATAAAATTATTAAATTGGTGATTAAAAGTGTAATGAACGGTGTTATTGTTAGATAATGACCTCAGGATAAAAAAAGGAAAAACAAAGAAAGAAACAGACTGCAAAATGACAAATGACCTGGTACACAAAAATGGCAGTGTGGGACTCGCTTGCTTGCATTGACAACATGCTCAAAATATTTACCAGGTGCCATGTTACATTTTGGACAGTTTCACAGCTCCAAAAAAGAGAGATCTCAGCAGGGTTCTGCCATTATTTGAGTGCACATTCAACTTTTGATGCACTAAAGCACATAACAAGAAAGGACACAAAGGCCATTCACTGAATACTTCACGTAATTCAGAAGAAAATGCTAAATTTAATGATACACTAGACTTTTATAGGAAACCCACTAATTTTCTAAGCTGGTGCATCTAACTTTGTCTCTCTGTGTCCCTCTAACACACAGACTTGCTCGACATAACACGAAATGGGGACAAAGAGAAGCAGAAGATGCCATTAGACATGAAACATACCTCTTTTTACAAGGGGAGGGACATCACGCAACCTCGGGGCTCAATTCTTCCTGGCTATCTCATCACTAAACATGAAGATGCCACCACGAAAAGGGAGGGGTGGGGGCTAGGGGCTGTAGCCTCAGCCAATCTATGAAACCCAGCCTCTGCTCTCCGCTCGCCATGCAATTACACACAACCTGTTGAGTGTTGTCCCGGGAATGCGGTCAGCAAGTCACAGGAGAATTAATGAAATGCCAAGATGGAGGGAGAGAAATTGCCTGTATAACCTATCCTCAAGGTGCCCTTGTGGTATTTCCAAGAATAAGTCACACAAGAGGAGAACACTGCAGGACTGGTCACACATTGGACGAGAAAGTTGAGCTGCCTCCAACTCATAATCTGCTTTCTTTTTTTGTACATCTGCGGAAATTAGAGCAATCATCGAATCACTCCCTCAGTGTCGACGGCACTACCGGAGTCTCCAAAGGTCACGGGCTTGACGAGATTTAATTGCATGCCTCAGTGTCAACCTTTTTATTAAAACAACTCATTATAGCCTGAAAAGGCTCATTTGTTAACCTATTCTCCTGCATCGCTTCTTTAAGTTACACTAAAGAGCTTTTTTCTATTTCAAGTTTTGTTCTGTCAAAAGCAGACGCTTAATTAGACAAGATTCAGTTTTTTTTTCTCAGTTGCTTCTTGTTAACTGCATCCACTCTCTTACCTGACGACGCTGGAAGAAGAGTCTGGATCTCTGGCGGTGACCGACCCTATGACCGTGTTGATGGGGGCATTCTCATTCACTTCCAATAAGTACATCGGTTTGGAGAAAATAGGAGGTTCGTCGGAATCGTCAACCACAACCTTAACTGTAGCCGAGTCCTTGAAGGGCCCGCCGCTGCCGGGCTCGGAGCGGACGTTGGTGGCTTCGACCTTCAGGGTGAAGGCTCTCTTGCTCTCGAAGTCTAAAGGCTGTAAGGGGACAGAGAGAGAGAAGGGGTCAATGACTGCTTTGCGCAACGGAAGTGTTATCATGCTTCCTTAACTGTCCAAATAAAACTTTGAGTGGTGGAAAGCGCATTTAATCAAGTACTGCATTTAAGTACACATTTGTGGTTCTTACTTGAGTATTTTAGCTTTTTCTTCTTTATATTAATGCACTTAGGTTTCACAATTTATATCTGGCAACTAGCTCTACCTTTAGCATTAACATCTAAAACAAATGATCGACATAATAATCAAATGTAAGCAATCAATATTTTCTCGGCAAAGGACACCTTAGCCAATAGAGGGATGGAGCAGGGATATCCTACTATTTCTATTGTATGCAATTCTGATACATATTAAACTCGGCCTAGACTAACGTGTACGCAGCCTTTAGTTCCATGTAAGAAAAAAGTCAGCAGCAGTAGCGGCGTGGCTAATGTTAGGCAAGTTAGCCTTACCCTCTGTGATTTTTCCAGTGGCTTCTAAGATGGAGGGTATGTCAGTGTACTGCTCGATACATAAGAATCCTTTGACACACTTGGGCTAGTAGTATATCTAACTGGTCGATATGAGCTCAATAACTCATCGTCGGGTGCCGCACAGTGTTTCAGTCTACAGCTGGGTTCGATTGATCAAATGAACGCATGTAATTATGGGTATAATGTCATCATTGTTGTTGCTGTTTCAGAAACATTGACATGTTTGACTAAATACAATCTTTAAAGGTCCAATATGAAGGCAAGTTGTTTTTTGAGTTTCATTCACAGCTCGTCAAATACTGACACGCATTCCCAACTCAGGGGCTCTTCCTTACAAATTGGATCGTGAAAGACATTTGGCAGCCCCACCGCCGCACGTCTGAGGATCAGATCACAAGAAGCAGCCTCTATTCAGGTCTTGTGACGGAGCACTCCAAAACCCTTGATCATGTCACTGAGGTTACCTTGAGTTGGTTAGGAGAACGCAGAGTCTGAAAGTTGATGGCCTGCATTACAAACAATGTGGATGTTCGCAAGGCGGGGAGGCTGTAAGAAGTGCTATTATGGGGAATGTGAAAATCATTGTTTTTGGAGCTTGACCCATTATATGGACTACAAATAGAGATCTCAGCTTTCCACTGCCTAGATCCTTTTTTTTTCAAGTCACCTCCGCCTCCGCCAGTTACAACATTAAAATCAATACAACAATCTAAAAATAGCAATTCTGCATAATGAGTGCATTTACTTGTGATACTTTAGGAATATGCGGCTGAAAATGCTTCTGTTCTTTGGAACAAAGGACTCTTTCATGCAAATCAAAATGTCTGTGGTCGGCCCATTGCTACTCTTGTTGCGTACGTATCTGGGTCTTTCACAGCTATTAAAATCGGAACACTTTTTCTTACTTTTAACATCATGACCACACCCTATTGAGTAATGTGGGATTTTGCCGACAATTCCCAATTACACAACCTGTGTGTCTGCTTTTAAAATGTCTAACTTTGCGCCACTGGGGAGTGGTAGTATCCAAAAAAAAAGACACCATGGTAGACCGCAAGAGAGTGCTGCTCCTCCAGCCATCACTCCGTGGATCCAGCCAGTGGATAAAGCTGAGCTGTAAACCGAGCGAGCATGCCTTTATTGTGAATCGCTTCCCATTCTTTTCCACTAAAAAGAATCATGCCATCAAAAGCATTTAAAGAAGCTGTAATCACAAAAATTACACAGACACACAGGGGGCTTTAATCTTAAGAGTGGGAGTGTGTCAGCGACTGTGATAATGCCTGTGGTGTCTGTTTGTTACTGCACACAGAATCTGTCTGATCGTCGTTTTGATTTAAATCAATGTAATTATAATTCCCAGTGTCGCACAACCTGAACGTATTTTCCACCATTTATGGGCATGAAATAACACAAATCTCCGCGCTAATACTCTCAGTGACGGCAGATTAATAGAGCTTTCACACTGCTATCATAACCGGATCACATCAAATAAATGAGAGCAGGTGCTCATTCAAGACCATCAACAAAAGGTGTAATTTGTGTGAAGAGAAATAAAAACATTTTGCTTAGGATATGTCGCTGTGCGACTGACGTATCTGTTTAATCGCTGTAAATTGCTGTCCAGTATTTGCCTTACAGATGGCACGTCATTAATATTTAAAAGCAAGAGGAGAGTCACAATTTTACTCCGCTGGCATCTCCGAGGACATCCCAGACTGTCACAATTTCAATCTGAATCACCTCTGGTCGTTCTCATACTACTATAATAATGGGATCAAGTCACTTCCACGCTCCATAACCAGGATTTATAGGGAAATCAAAACTGGGCCTTGCCGCTTGAGGGGATAGGAGCTGGCTTGGGGAGAGAGGAGGAGTAAGACGAGGGATGTGAACAGAACGAGAAATGTATTCAGTTAGCGAAAGAGGGAGAGAGGAGTCGTCCCTGAGGTCGGGCAGGGCTAGTGCTGAGAGCTCTCGGGGTGGAGGGGTGCCAGCTGGGAGGCTGGACCCCGAGACAGACGTGGGAGGCAACCAAGGGCTTCGACTTCCTTACTCCTACACTCCTGGCGTCAGGTCGCCAGTCGCCTGCCCGAAGCCCCTGAAGCCTCTCCAAGCCCCACTCCTCTGTGGAGAAGCTATTTGGAAGACTTTCATTATTAACCCCTTCCTCTGCCTCTCCTCCTCCCCCTGCTCCTCACTCCTGACACTAAACCTCCGCCCCCATTCCTCCCTTTTCACTCTCTCTCTCTGATCCTGCTGTCTGGGCTGACAGTACATCGTGTGGCTGGACCTCGAGAAAGAACACTTGAATTCAGATAGCAGTGGAGAGAAAGAGCATGAGATTGTGACTCGAGTCAAAATGATCATATGGAAGTGCAAAGAGGGGAAATATATGAAATATTCATATCCATATTCATATATACTTCACTGGTTTAACTGGTTCATGTCCAGGTTATTTGAATTTCAATTTGAATGTAATTTCAAATGTTATTTTCACACACATTGTATTTCTAATCTGGTGGCTAGACTTACATCTTCATATTGTAATTGTAGCCATTCCACTGGCAGTTGGAACGATCAATATGATCAAAATTACTCAAAATTCAAGCTGGGTCATCTCGGAAAATTTAGGGGCAGCTGAATAAGCTGTATCAAAACACTGAAACACTATCACTGCTATGGTGAATGTGAAAGAAGACACAGAGCAACATTATCATCAATTTGGAGTTGTGTTGAGACCCCCAGAGGAAAGTAGCTGTCCTAGACTCACTGAACCAACATCAGAGAACAAGCAGCGACGAGGCCGACTCTGCGCCACATTGCCTGTGTTCTGACCAAAAAGCTGCGCTTGAACACACCACAAAGACCACGGCGAAAGGCAAACTAGCACTTATGTTTTGTGCCCACTTGAGAGGATATAAGTCTCCATACCAGCAGCCAGTATTCTGTATTCATCATTAAAAAAAAAAAAACAATAGGATATAGCATCGTTTGCTGCTGGCATCGTTCTCATCTCTCTCTTGTTAAAATAGCCACCTCTACTGAATATGTCTGATAAAAGTTGGCAGTGACAAAGAGACGGAGGTGAAAAATACGGAGAAACTGCGCTAAATGGGTGAGATCATGGATAGTAAAGTGATATGCTCAAAGGGCTTTCTACTTCTTCTTCTGTTTCTCTAACCATGCACCGATTTGCTTCGGCCAACAGCCAATCAAAGTCATTTCTCTCATAGATGGGCTCCATCAGCAATTCATTGTTGCCAACAATACCCTGCAAAAACTAAGGCCATGGACGCTCAGCAACAGCGACGGAAATTTGGCTGATGGCCGAGGGCCCTAAGACCAACATTTACTCCATATTTTGTTCTCAACCCACTCGTGAGAAAAATATCCCTCTCTTTAGCTGCTGTAGGAAAGGTTGTGGGCGTAGGAAACGTACACTAAAGATGCTAAAACATCGGATGCCAATTCCCAGTGAGTTGGAGTGACACTTACTCATTTCAGAGTCGTTAATATAGAAATGTCAGTTGGTGTGGCTTTAGGAGCACTAGCATTTTTGTGCATTTCATTTTTTACCTATGTAGCCGAAAAGCACTAACTATTAAATGCCTCCGTGAGAATTGGCTCACATTGCTTCTCTTCTCCCTTGTGTATTCCACTATGATTTGTACTTGACGGCATGTGGAAACACCTTGTTATGTCTGTTTCCAGTTTCCTAACTGTTTCTCACTGTTGGCATGTTTAATTAGACCAAACCGAATTACACGTGTGAAGTTTGACCCCATGGGGAAACGGCTTCACTGATTAACCTATTTAAGCTTAATTCATTATTTGGTCAAGTATTGAGTATTGAAATCGATTGAAGAAAAATCAAAAACACCGTCTATACAAGCAACTGAGCCCACTGCGTAGTACCAGTGGAATCAGAAACCAAGTCATAGTCTGACCCGTTCAAATAATTAATTCAATAAACGCACACAGTGCTTTGACTGAGTAATCCAGGGAGAGCCACTTTGATTTTTATTAGCATGCATGGAGCTGCTGTTGTACAGCCACTGTTAATTATTGAGAGCTTCACGAGTGCAGAAGGAAAACAGTAGAGCTTACTCGCCAGACATTTTGGAGTCAAGGTTGCACAGCCAGTTTACATCCATACATGTTCCCGGCAACATGTGACAACGTGGCTTAACTGGATCAGGCTAAATTTACAAATGGGGGACATCAGACTCAGGCTCAGCAAGAAAGAGGCGTTCTTGTTTCTCCTGTGTTAACACCCCGACACCTTCGTGTCCCAGCCCACATCCCCGCTGCGTCATTTTTTCAGTCTCTCTCAAGCGTTAGCATCAAATCAGTATGTACACACAGACCATTTAGAGACTTCAAAGTTCAGCGTTGGCTGCAGGGGTGAAAGCTCACGTCCCACTGACATCCCTCGACAGGCCTGGGGGCTGGCAGATAAAAAGCTTATAACCCAAACAGCAAAGAATCTCTCCCCCGGTTCGTGCCTCTCCAGCCTCACTTAGATCAATGTGTTTTAACCTTGCCGCAAAGGATCTTTCATAATTTGAACTCCACGTTGGATGGCACTTTACAGACCCGTGCAGCTGTTGACAGGGACAGGGTGTGTTGGGGGGGAAAGACTTCCACTGAATCTTCTCTCCCGTCACCCTGTTTGGAGGATAACACTGGCGAGGAGGATCCAGAACAAAAGAGCTAAAGCATAACAAGCGCTTCTTTCAACTCGTCTCAACTTGAGACGCTGTTGTCTGGAGCGATGCGAAAAAAAAAACAGTTAGTGTGCAAAAGCCTTGCTACTTTCCCAACGCATTATCATCCGTCTCGCTTTAGTGATGTGGGCAACCGACTCAGGGCCGGAGCGAGAAAGCCGAGCAGACGCGGGAAGAGTGAGGCTCACCGCGGGACACAGAAGTGGAGGTTGCCTAAAAGACTAACACATTTGACATTTGCTTTGTCAACACTTAGAGATTTTTTGACTTTGTGTTGAGTTTGTTCTCCGGCGCTGATGTTTTCTTTAGTGGCAGTGAATCGTAGTCCCGGCAGATTGCCTTAGCTCTTATACAGTCCACCTCCCACACAGTTCATTGTTCACACTTTGACAAAGTCACACCACATGTCCTTGGGGTAATGTCATTTTACTTCACAACACAACGGCACTCCATATTTGAGTGATATATAGCTTCTCGCCGCAGACACTAAACCAAGCAAGACTTAAGAACACCCATCCATCAGTCATCTGTATGATTCAATATATGCACACAGTCCCTACCAAGAGGAGCATTCGCAGACTTAGAATATCAAATGCATGCATTTATAAATAGCGTATGATTTGGTATCTTTGATACCATGTTTTTCAAATCTCAGTTTTTATTTTCCCCACAGATGTCCTTGAGATCCAAACATTCTTGCAGGTCACAGTGTTAATAAAATGCATTGTGCTTCTCAAAGGGAAAATTTCACATACTTCCATACTGAGCGAAATATGGGAATGGTGTGCCCTGAATGTCTGCAGGCAAGCAGTGATATCCATGCTCAATCCTGCAGCTTTTATCCTGGAGCTGATATCCATACTGCATGTGTGCCACATTTATCTAGGAGCGCATCACATTGCAGCAGGAAAGCACGTCTATGCCATACCTCATCATTAGCTAATAAATACAATTCTATCGACGGGAAAATTGCTTCACCTACGTCACATTGTATCAACCCATTATGCGTATGTGTTTGCCTCAAGGTGAGGGATTGAGGTTTGGTGACGGGGGTTCCTCAGGAACATACTCCGGCAAACATGTTGATGAACAAGTTTAATGACCATCGCCTTTTCTTTTCTGAACGGCTAATGCTAATGTTCCCGTGAGCAAGGCAATTAACCAGCAACTGCTTCACTGAAGTGGTAGAAGACCGCAGCTCTCACATGTGATGATTTGAGCGTTGCCAGGACAAGAGGCAAAAAAAAATGTTGGTGTCAGCAAAACAAAATTCAACCAAAGAATGAGGGCTGGGTCAGTTTACAATATGGAACACTATGCCTGGAGTTAAGCTAAAGCTGAATGTGCAGGACTTTAGTGTAATAGACTTTTTTAAATAGAAGAAAAACAGATTTAGGCAATATATACCAACACACCCAATGCTCCTTTAGCCCTCAAGACACTCAGGGTGCAGACCCCGGCGTCTTAATATTTAATGTTATACTTTTGAATGAAACCTCCTTTCATAAGGCAAAGAATTTCACTAGAAAGTGCTACAGAGAGGGCAGAGCTGTCTGGCCTCATGTTACCGCGCCATTAAGAATTAAAAGCTTCAGTTTTATACAGTTATTGCGTGAGTGGAGATCCAGGCTTAGCCCTGAAATCCTTGACTGAATCTGGGGTCCTGGATCACAGCCCAAGTGCCAGAATAAAATGTTGCCAATTAACATTTCTGTGAATCACTGATGTGTTCAAACGTGTTCATGTCATGTCATAACATCTGTGACATGGCATGTTTAGATCACATGTTTTTGACCTGACTTTCAGTAGGGGGGAGAAGGAGGGGATGGTGGTTGCATTACAGTTTGGCGAGAGGGTTGCCAAGCCACTGACTGCAGTTCAAGATTGTGTTTCAATATTATGCTACACCACCGGATATTTTAATCATACCTCGGGACAATTTCCAGCTGTGTTTGTGACGACAAAAACACAGTATTTGCGTTTAATATGAGTGTTTTTGACAAGACCTCGGGAGAGCTTTGTGTTTGTCGTGGCCAAAACTGGCATCTTAAAGGGGCACTATATAGTTTTGGAGAGGATATTTTACTCAGCATTTTGACAATTACAATATTAATGAGGTAGTAATAAAAACTCAGACATATATATTTATTTCCATAACTGAATAAACAAGCTGTCCTCAGAGGAAAATAAGGTCCCCAGAACACTGTTTAAAGCTAGAAAGGTGGCAGGGTCCGCCACATATCAACACAGTAAAACAGTTTGTTTATGAAAATGAAGAAGGTTTGTTTATCTGGTTGGTCTGGGCATAGCAAATCCGTCAATAAATGTCTCTCTCTTCTGAATTTAAAAATTCAAAAATCCCAACTTGAAATCCCAAAACTGTGTAGTGCTCCTTTAACCCATAACATGATCTTTCCCTAAGCCTTACCAAGTGATTTTTTCTGTTTCTTTTGTCTAAACTAACCAGATCATAGGTATGGCGTTGTCACAACACACACTTTTGAAAACTGAACCAAAAGAATCTAAAGTTGCAACATAAAGAAAGGAAAAAGTGTCATCGTATTTGTGGTTTGCAGAAACGTACATTGCCAGAATTTATTCTGGCCATTGGGTTTTGCATGGATTGGTAAATATTGCAACATAAATGATTGCTATATACATAGATGATGATGACAATGAATAATATTTGCATATCTTACATGTCTTAATTGGAAACTCATTTTGGCTATATTAAGAAAAAGGCCCAATTGAATACTGTCACATTCTGAATAGTTGTAGAAAACTAGTGTGCATGTAAGTATAGTCTCTATAGAATGCTCCTGCATCAGTGCAGCCCACGGCCATGTTGATGTCAGTCAGTGAGAGAGAAAAAAGAGTTCAGACATCTCCAGCTAGTTTCTAGGTTTTACCTTTTTCAGACGAAGAATCCCTTCTTGCGCCTGTGTGTCCGTGAAAATCTCGAACATGCCTTGCTCATCTCCCTCCACTATGCTGTATGTAGACTTGGAATTCTCGCCGATGTCTCGGTCATTAGCTTTCACCTTGCCGCCCATTTTCCCTATCGGTAGGTCCTCGGGAATTACAAACTCGTACAAACCTGGGGAGGAATAGAGAAAGCACGTTGGTCGCTAGAAATGTTGATCAAATTAATCAACATTGTGGAAGCATATTACAGTACTGCATCATCATTACACATTACAGCAGTGAGAGAAGTTAGTTTCCAAGGAGCCTGTTTAATGAAATTTACAAAATAACATTTATTTTCTCCAATTATGGCCAATCAGAGAAATACTCGTTCAGAGCAGCAGTCATTTGTTTCTCCTTCCTGATTTGATTTGGGATGTTTGAGGTCGTGGAGTTACTCACTTTTGGAGAACTTTGGCGGATTGTCGTTGACGTCCGTTAGCGTGACGGTGACCGTCGTGGTTCCAGACAAGCCACCCATGTGACCTCCCATGTCCTTAGCCTGAATGACCACCAGGTACTCCTCCCTCATCTCCCGATCCATCCCGTGGAGAGCAACTTTTATGGTCGCTGGAGGTGGAAGCAGTTCATAACGCATTAGTGCAATTATAAACATGACTGATATACTCTGCACATCATTTTAATGACGCTCATGCGGGTATGCAAAGGCAAGCACAAGTGAGGCGTACTGTAACCTTCACGCCCACCTCACTCCTATTATTTTAGACTGTGACTTCGCAAAACAAGCCCTCCTTAACAAGCCGAGGAAAAGAATTCTACCCAGGTCTATTCTCTGAGTGTGCGCCGTCTGTGTGAGCGCGGCAAGGTGGTCCCGACTGAGCCGATCCCGGCACTGAAAATCAGCTGTGGTTGTTTGTTTTCGAATGCGTTGTTCCACCGTCTGCAGTCATTTGTATTCTGATTGAGTGTGAATTATGCTGTCTGTCTTGTATAATCTTGAATATTGTATGCAGAATGGACCTTATTGACTCTGCCACGGCGCTGAATATAAAAAGGGCTCAGCACCAGCATATACGGATAATCCACTCAGGAAACAGAGGCCTGCAGGATCATCAAATGAATATAAAACCCCTCATAAAAGCCAGGCTTTGGCATGACACCCTGCCTCGGTCCTGAGCTGCCGCAGACAATGAGAATATGCTCGGCTATGATGAAAAATGTCGGAGGGGTTTGGGTGTTTGTGAATGCCTGCGTTTTCTATTCTTGTGATAGATTCTCCTCAGAGATGCAGCACAAATTCAGGGTCAGCTTTGCTTTTGGAGGTCACGCACAGCGCTGACGATCCAAACAGGTGGGGGCATGTGAAGGAGAAGAGCTGGATATTCTAAAGAAAACAGCTACCCAACCTCATTAGCGAGATTGCATCGGAGGAAGGAGTGATAACCTTCCCGTTGAGATAATTTAATAAATACATATCTTGCCGAACACGACAAGCTTTTATTTTATGATCGTGTCACCGGGGTTGGGTGTGTCTTTCCCTACACCTCAAAGCGTTACGCGTTGCCATTACCACTGTTCCCCAGGCTCTCTAAAACATTAATGCCTTCACAGAAATGAACGAGCAAACAAGTTACCTGACAAAAAAAAACAAAAAAAAAAACGGTGCACATTTGGCGACCACGGGATCAGCGCAACAAATCGATGGGGAGCGGTTGGCCACATTAGTGCCACAGCCTCCCAGACCCAGGACCATCGCCAGTCTTCTTCCATACATTATGTCCCAGCCTTGTCTTATATAGGCCTTTCTGTCCAGCAAACTGTGATGTCTGTGTTAGACCCTTCTTTTTTTTTAATAGACATTGGCTTTACTTCCTCACTGTTTGAAGTCACGTGTTATTATGTGAAAATAACAATAATAATTGCTAACTTTTTTTAGGGTTAGTGTCGGGGTTATCTGAAGTCAGCTGACTTACAGCTGAAGTCTCCAACACACCAGCAGTACTAATAGGTCCCATTCTTTTTTTTTAAATAAGGTTTCATTCAGATTGCTCAATACACAGCGCGCACTTAAACATCAACAAGACAAAGGCCCACAATTTCAACGACAAATTGAAGACAAACAAAACAAAAAATAACATAAAACACACAATAAGGAAAAAAAAGAGCAAGAGATAAAGTTTGTAAATGTGATCGGAATATATTGACAGCTAACTGTCTCTGTGGTACTACAGATACACTCGTCTTGCTTTTTGGCAATGTGGCAAAACCCAAACGATTTGGTTCCAGAACAGTGGCTATCACAGATGTTTGGGCTGAAGTGTACTTTTTTTATTCATCAACACATATATTTCAAGAGATGCTACAGCAGTGTTCTTCGATCCTGGTCCTGGGAGCCATGTTTCAGTGTTTCCCCTCCCCCAACACATCGGATTCAAATGAATGGAACTTTGTGAGGCCTCAGCGGAGCTTCATGACGAGGTGATCATTGGAAGGAGACACTCACTGGTTACAGTAAGGTATTCGCGCAGATACTCGTGCTGATACTCAAATACTGGGAACCCACACACCCTCCTACACTACTACACTGGAAAAAAAGAAATGTGTTGTTATTTGAGCTTGGGAAGGACAACAGCTATTCAAAAGAACAGACTAGCTCATTTTGAAATCATTTGGGGAGATGTACTGGTATTGAGTACAAAAACAAAAAAAATGTGCCTTTATACTTAAAGTTCACCAGAGAAATGTGTTTTTTTAGTCTATTTTACAAAATGTGTTTATTCCTGTGTAGGACTGTAGGGCTGTAATGCCACATACAGTTCAAATACTCAAAGAGAGAGGAACATGGTATTGGAGTTATGTGTTTGTGAATTCATTTAGGTTGAGTTGAGCATATTTGTTGAGTGTGTCATTTTGTACTCGTCCTTTACTTGAGTATTTCCAAATCTGGTACTGAGCACTTCCACTCTACGACATTTTGAAGGCAAATGCTGTACTTTCAGACTGCACTACGTTTATTTGATAGCTTTAGTTACAGGTGGAATGTTCTTCAGATTGTTCAGTCAGATTAAAGAAACAAAAACCACTGACTCAGATAATCAGCCGGGCCGACGGTCCGTCAGCGCGCAGTTTACAGTGAATACATACATGTAAATAAATGCAGGATTGACTTTTACTTGTGCTTTCCATACTTACATCACTTTTCATAAACAATTTCAAAAACATTTATTACCAGATCCTTCAAGACTTGTATTCAATAACTATTTGCATGGGTGACTTTCACTTTTACCAAAGTAATATTCTACGCCATCTTAACTTTTACGCAAGTGTGGCTTTTGAGTACTTACAACACAACACTCGCTGTTAGTTCGTTGCCAGTTAGAGGATGTCCAGCAACCAAAAAATCTTTTTAAGGGTTGATCATTTACAAGATCCTCAATTTGTCGAACAAGTCATCTTTTAATGTGACATGCATAAACAGATGCTGGGACCACTGGCCTTACTTTGTGAATGCAGCAGTAGATAAGTGATCCCACAACACACTGACCCATTTTTATGAAAAAAAAAAAGAAAAAAAAAGATGAATAAATGAGTGCCCTTATTTTTAAAGTGGTTTCAAAAAGGCTACAAAGTGTTTGCACAAGGATAGCTCGGTGTATTCTTGTTGTATCCATTTCACTACTCGTAATCATAATGATGTTATTTAACGGAGCATTTTCACTACGCAAATCCGAGAGAAGACGACGTGATCAGTCAGTTAATCCAGAGAACCTCGAGGTGCTTTTAAAGAGAAGGAGACTGGTGGCGGAGAATAATATGTGTTGTAAACACTCTTATTAAGTGGATCAAGGAGAAATATTACAAAGAATATTAAAAGCCTTTATTAAGTCAGGGATATTAGAATCGCTTCTCAGGTTTAAAGACAGGTAGAAACAAAACAATTGTTAAGTGAAACGCCGCAGGCAGTTTGTGGCGAATCGTCTCGCTTGTCCTTGGACACATGGGACACACAAAAACACGTCTGAAGGACGGAGTGAGTGAAGAAGATATCAGCATATTAAATAAAGGATTTAAAAATAACTTTTCTCCTTCACATTATAATGTCTGCTGCGGGTGTATGCCTGGCGTGCACGACTGACAGTGACATCCTCCATGCTCGTGTTATGTCGCTTGTCCAAGCAGTAAAAAAAGGACACGTCCGATTGGTACTAACAAGGTAGGCCTGCCTCTCTTCTAGTCACGCAAACAAACAAACCCGCGAATAAAAAGAGCGACACAAACAAGTCACTCGTTCTCTACATCTTCCACGCACGCACGCACTCACACACACACACACACACACACTTCAGTCATCCTGCTAGAAGCAACACTCTCATCTCTGTTGATCATCGTTAATTATTCAAATTAATTCCTAATCACTGAAAAGGGAGGATAGACAAACACTCATTTCCATAGATATTTGCCTCAACTTTTTTTTTTCTTTTCCACCGACCATTAACCAAGTGATGAATTGGGGCATGATGTTTATTTATTTATTGAATGCTTTTCATTTCCAATGTGGCGTTGTAAGTGTCAAACGCATTCAAATGGTTGTTTTCCCCTTACCTTTTATTTTTCATTAACATTCATTAAAACATCTGGCTCACTTGAGTGAGCCATCTGCATGTGCTCCGCAAACACACAAAGCATGAATGCTAATCCTTAAATTGTCCGTTCAGTGCACTTTCTATAGCCGCGCTCCGGCTCCAGATGCTTGGAGATTGCGGCGCCTATAGCAGCGAGGACGAGCCCGGTGATTTCTATGTTTCGAAAACTGAGCGTTCCTCCTAATTATGTACATAAATTTTGAAACTCCCTTTCTTGGAGCTTGTTTATTGTGTGCTGTTTTCCAAATTGTGAGCAGTCGATTTCCATCTCATTTCTTATTAATGCAATTTCACCATTATTTAATCATATTGCTTACAGACACATGTTAGAAAGTCAGCTGAAAAAGCAATTAAAGATCCAATCTGGAATCTGTTTTGGGATAACTTTATGCATGATGACGCTGCTGAAGAGTTTGCCTTGTGAAAAGGAAGAAATGATTATTATTGTTATTTTGAACTCATAATGCAATGATGTTGCACTGCAGCATATGAGTACTGGCCCATTTAGCATTTAGGACGACCAATCATCTAATGGAAACACGCAAGTGAGTGATGCCCGCGCTCTGCGCATATGAATTCTGTAATTTTGTAGTTTTAATGATGAGTTTCATGCAGGCCGTTGTTGAACCGCATCGCTGAGTTGACCTAGCGTAACCAGGACAAAAGAAAGCATTGCATTTGTCCTGATGTGTCCCGCTGATAGAGGCTGTTTTGTCCTCAGCCACCTCCATCGGTAGCCTTTACTTCCTGTCAGGGTTCAGTCTTAATAAGCACTGTCCTGTCTGCTTCAGTATAAGGGCCAGGGGGTGATTTTATTCTGCAGATTGCAATCACATGTGAGTGATATTGTGCGTATGTATGCTTTCCATGTGTGATGTCATTAACGGCTGTCTGGCGAAGCTCTGTGTGAGATCAAAAAACGTTACCTGATTAAATGTATCCGGAGTCGCTGGCACAGTGTGCAGCCGATCAGCTCTGCGGCTCCTTACTATGTGGCTGCTGCATTTGCTTCGCGTTTTAATTAAAGCTATAGACTCCTCGGTTGTGTTGTAGTGCCCCCAGTAATACACATTCTTGCCCCAGTGTGCTGTTTTTGTTTCCAAACATAAGTGTGTGTGAGTGCGCAGCTGTAGAGAGCGAGGCAGCGAGCCTGGGAGTCTGAGTTAACATCAGCCTCATGCAGTGATAATCTACAAGCGTTTCAAAAAACAGATGGGCTGAGTTACCTGCAGTCCCGTTGTTGTTACACAACTTTTAAAGCAATAACCGACATTGTCAGCTCCCTTTTAGCGTGCATCTGCTAACGTTATCCCTCGCAGGCTGGCTCAAAAGAGGTGGTTACATAATAATGTCGACACTCAACACTTGTTAACATGTTGCCATGTGGTTTCCTGATAAGTGCTTTTTGCGTTTTACTATGAGTCCCTTTTTTTTTTTTTTTTCCCCTTTCAGAAAATGTAAGCGGCATTAGCCTAATGCAACGCGGTGAGATTACCTCAGGTGAACCAGCAGGTCGGGAAGCTGTTGCAACTCCACCTGCTGGAACCTGTACAACCTCTGATACCTGTCAGCAGCGCACCTATACTTTTAAAAAAAAAAAGAACACCTTCTCCCTCACTGCTGTCGCCTCGGACTTCCTTTTTTCGTCTCTGCTGAAGCTCTGCTGCCAAAACTCAGGAAATATAATGAACTAATTTAAATTGATTTAAAACTATAAACAATGCTGAAATATTAATCAATTCAAATTTATTTGTTGGTTAAATCCCTAAGAGCAGATACTGTGAGAAGGATGACCCCCCCCAGCCTGAATACCTGCTTAGAGGAGCGTCTGTTGACATACAGCACAATGTGCATATCATTATAGATTCATGTGATCAGGATGTCTTCTTGATGTTTCATCTCATGTTGTCACATTTTACCAAGTAGCCTCGACTTCACACCCAAAATGCAAAAACTGATTTAAATATTCAGATAATTCTATTCTGTTATCCTGTGGTCTCCTCTACATGTATTTACTGGAATAGATCTAAATATTCATCAGCTACATAACTGTTAATCGCTCTGTCTTTTGAAAAAAATAAAAAATAAATCAAACAATGCTTGGTACACCCAAGCTGTCCTGTGAAAATGATGTATCTGCAAAGTGTCAAATGTTCATTAGCTAAGAAAAACTGATCAGTTTTGTCACAACACGTATTCAAGTAGGTTCCAATAATGATTCTTTTTAAAACGTTGATGCCTTCAGGCAAGCGTGAACAGCTTCGATTCATTTTGTCATTTCTAATGCTATTTTAATCACTGCTGGTATATGGTTGGACTAGATACAATATTGTTAGTTTTACCACGCACAGACACTTATGAAACTACTCAAGTGGTTCCGGTGAAACTGTCTGTCCTTTGTTCTAAAATAATGTGCGATAGCCTGACATCAGCTGACTGCAGACGTCTCGACGTTGGAAATAAATCAAATACAAATCTGAATATCTTATTTACAACACTGGCTGTGGCTGCCCTAACCTGTTTATTGAGTGACAGTGGAAATATCATTTTAGAGTTGCAAAACTTTGCATTGTAATTCCCCACTGCATATCGCTTGTTTAAGAGTGGCAGTGTTCAGTTCTGTGTTGGTTCTGATACACAGTTGGGCCCTGAAAGCTTAAAACAGACCACCCAGGTGACCTTGCTTAATATTTGCACCATATATTAAGTTAGACACTTTAAGGTGAAGTTATCCCTAACAGCCAATTGGACATACTTACTTAAAGATAGCCTACAACTTGACCTGGGGTGACGCCGTAAGCTCATTTATCTAAGCTGAAGCGGGTAATGAAAAAGGGCGGATGTTTAAATACTTAGAGGTTCCGGCCCGACGTACCTGGCCCTGTCTGGAAGAAAAGGACTATTGAAATAATCCTCAGATGTAATCACTGTCTCACTGTAAAGCCTAATTCTTCCCTTTTTGTCCCACTCTGGGCGTGGCGTCCATTCATTACATTTTGTAATACATTATGCTTTCCGTTGGTTAGAAACAGACAGCGGCTTTAGGACACCGTATTAATAGCTCGCATTAAATTTAATGAAGCAACGTTTCGATCTCACAGAGATCTTCGTCAGGCTTTGTCAGGCAAACAATGAGTAACATCACTAGGAGCTTTGCCTGCTCCATAGAGGTGTTCTCATTCGGTCCTCCTTTATTTAAAGCCAGACTGATACACTGGACCTCCGTGTTATGCCTCTATATTATTTAGCGTTCTGTTTAGAGTGTAATGCTTCAGCGGGTTGTTCCAAGCGACTTAGGGCCATCCCACACAGGTGACGCCCGAATCTGATGTGTCAAACACGCTCCAAAATGGCCTCCAGTGTGCGCTGCTACTATATGTCTCCTAATCAGATTTATGACGGAGGTACACAACCCTCACAACGTTTGCGCCTGCAGATCAGAGATTAATCTTAAAATCCTAAAACGCAGCACAGGACTGCACTTACCTGAGTTGGGGTCTATGGAGAAATACGGTTGCCCCTCCAGTATGCTGTAGACTAGTTTAGCACTGTTCCCGTACACCGGATCATCAGCATCTGTAGCTGTCACCCGAGTAACTGGGGTACCTGTGGGGCAGAGAGACAGAGCCATGAACTATAACTCTAGAGGCAATCATCGCTACATAGCTGTACATTGAAATCTGGAAGTGCTGAGCCAATCAGGATGAGTGTATTCAGCCCTCTGTGGGGTTGATTTGTTCAAAAATGCGACGGCATCAGCATCAGACGCGCTTGATATATGCAACTCACTGCCAATTGTGCTCCTTTGCAATCCCAGCAGCGTACATGGCATCTGAGCATTTTTAAAAAAAAATATTTTTTTATTGTATCTGTATATTTTGAATAGCCAGTAAGGAACAGCATCAAAAATGTCATGATGGGGAACAGCAGCTGGGCCTTTTGGTTCACCTTTTCAAAGAAAAAATGAAGGCTCTCTGTAGCTTTGACACAATTTCAATGGAACATGCCCTTGATATATAACAAGCCGTACCTTACCCACGAATATTTCAAAACAATAAACCACATCGAGGTAATACAAGCTTTGAATAATGATAAACGTAAAATGCATGATGAATTTATCATGCAGCAGGGTTTTTCTAAAGTTTATATGTTAATAAACGGTAATAAACCTGTGGCTGCTAACTGGGCAGTAATAACAGCAGGTGGCAGCTCTGTGAAATACAAAGGTGGTAAATTAAACCTGAATCTGGTTACACAAAAAAAAAAATAACCTTTCCTGCTTTTCTTAAAGTGTTGCACTCCTCTCCCTTAAGCAGAACAAAATTAAATACCCAGCCCGACTCCTTTTTAATCCCTTCTCCCCCAAAATGTTTTTTGAACAGTCCCTCACGACAATCAAATTCTAAACAAATTAGTCTTTTTTTAGTAAAAAAAAATAAATAAAATAAAAATAAAAACATTTTATCTGAGCAGGCGTGTGTACCCACAATCCAACCGCATCTTGTATTTCGCCACCCCACGCCCTTAATTCATCTTCCAGTGGTGTGTGTACAGTTCATGCGTCAAAGTGTCAATTACGCGAGGCAAATGTGACATGACTTCAGATGAAATATGGTATAATGGCTGTTTGGTCTAACTGAGCAAACCAGTCATGTCAGTGTTGATTAGTCATTTAGCCTCTCGTAATGCTAGCTGCTACTGCACATGTTGGCCAGTGTGCAAATCAACGTGACAGTGATGGATGTCTCACATACTTCTTGTAACACAGCGAGGAATGTAACCGCATTGCTGTCTCGATGGCCATGTTAGATTTTACTTTTATTTCCGCGACTACTGCAGCCCCCCCGCTACTCAGACTGACAGTCGAGTTGAACACTTGAAAACACTCTGTTGAAGGTTGCAAGATAATCAAAATGCATGTCTTTGAGTGTTGACCCATAAAAGCAAACCTCAAGTCGAACACACAAAGAAAACTCTTTACCTTCTGAGAAGAATTTGCCTAATTAAAAGTTTGGCTACGTTAATGTAACTGTTGGAACACGTATTCTAAATGCTAATCGGATATCAGTCCTTTAACACTGGAGCAATTAGCCATTACCTTCACACCAACAATACTCAATGTAACGGAAATTAGGTTCTTTAATAAAACAGCTCTTTGCAGAAAATGAATGCAAGGGCCTTCATCAATATATCAGCTATGCTAAACGCTCAGGGCAAATCAGAAAATAGATTAGTGACAATTTAATCCACCATTCAGGCCTCTATTATACGCCATCAGGAAAAAAATCCACTGAAAAACGGAGTATAAAGAGACTATTAACGCAATTAAACTCATCCATTTTAATTCATGGTGACCCAGCTCCTCATCAGTCTCGGTGTGAGGGAGTGTGCAAGATAGGCAGAGAGGAAGAGGGGGAGAAAAAGAAGCTGACGCGCTGACAGTGAGCAACACGCTGGCAGGAAGCTACAGATGGTATGGTAATTGTTCCTGTGAAAGATATTTAGAGGTGTTCTGACAACAAAGAGAGACGTCCCTCATCGCAGACGGCACAGGTCCTGCCACAGGCAACAAAGTCTGTCCACTGCAGACGAAAAGGCTCGGAGTAAAGACCCGCGCCAAGCGCAAGTGTTGGCACAGATGATTCAGAGGTGTCAGTCATGAATTAAAACATGAAAGTAAAAAGCGCCAGATGTGTTGGAAACACAGCCTCTGCAAAGTCTTTAGTGTGTAACCCACAAATCAGACATCTGTATTCTGTTGGAATATTGTCTTTTACTGCCTGTGCAAGCCCTGACGGCACCCCCGACTGATCTGCTGACCAATGCACTGGACCGGTACATCCGCCCCCACCCTGGTGCCCCATGTTCGAAAAAATTGCCATGCCCTCTTCGATGCCCTATGTTAGATAAAACATGATAAAGTACTCTCTACTGTGGCCCTAAGTGCAAAAAAAATGATGAAGTTCCCTCGAGGGCTCCTTTTCAAGGGAGAAAACAAAATACTGTTCCATACAGCCTGTCCTACATGCTGGAAATTGAGTTGGGCTCCATGTGATTCTAAAGGGTTATTTTTCTTGCGTGCTTTTTAGTAGTTCAACTACTACAATTTCTTGCAGTTCAGTTCTCTATCTCATGTGGCGATAGCTCCGTGCTTATGGTCTGGTTAGGTTCAGGCACAAAACGCACTTGGCTAGAGTCGGGAGGAGATCACGTTTGGGCTTAAGATACCTGTTATGGTCACCGCAAACATGGCTGAACACTGTCCTGAGGTCTCCCTACAAAATATCCATCAATGTCAGGCTTGGCAGCCTTCTCATCTGTAACCCCCCCATTCATGTGAACATGATATGACACCTAGAAATGTCAATATGGTACGTAGCCTATGGCATGTACAAATGTGAATGGATCACTGGTTTTACAGAAATGTTAACTGCCTTCTGATGAACAAAAACATATATATTTTTATTCATCTAAATTATGTAAGTTGAGTCACTTATGTGAGCCATGTACTTACCTCACTCGCCTGAGACCGAATGTAGCTATTATAACGACGTAACGCTATTATAGTACGATCCTCACCTGAACCTAACAAGTAGTTTTGGAGCCAAACCTAACCAACCCTGACTGTTTTACAATGATAATAACACTCCAAAAGCCATAATATAGGGCCTTTTTTTTTCAGCAAGCTTCATTTTGAAAGTGAAACTGGACATTGCACATTATATATTGTGGCTAACTTTAGCAGCAGAGCATTTCACATGCAAAACTGCCGCTAAAAAGGCAGGTGAAGCATCACAGTTTGAAGCTCAGGCCCTTGACTGAGTATTTACCTCGAAAACCAACCCGTTCCAGTGTAACCAAAGCAAAAAAAGAAAAGGGCCTTTCATAAAAAGTGCTATACAGAAGCTGTCTCTCAGATCTACGAGGTACACTTTTTGAACAGTCTTTATGACATCAGGTACACATGTCAACCATTGATTAATAGTCGCTGTGGCCTGTGACGGCAAAACAAAGCAAAAACACACCCTCGCACTCTAACTGGAGGAGCAGTTTCACTGTTGTAGCCCAATTATTTCACATTGAGAGAGCCTCAAGTGGTCCTCTGAGACGGAGGTGTTCCAGCAATTCATAGTCGTATGATGACCCTAGCTGTTGTGTTGCCAAAGCTTACCTTGTAAATTTCATACTGCTTGTTACACCCCGTGCCTTCTGCAGCGTTTAGATCACAGCAGATCAATGAGCACACTCTCTTTTTTCTGTGTTTCTGCTCGCTGCGATAAGACAAGCCAAAAAAAAGAAAACAAAAAAAAAAAAAACAGCGTGTTATAACTTGATGTGAGCTGCTGATAGACTTGGAGTTTCCTCTTCTTGAATCCACTTAACAGCCACTCTGATCACTTAATCGCAATTTACACGAAGTAAATAGTGAGCATGATATTTCAGTTATCACATTTCAAAAGCTATTAATACCGTGTGCCGCCGCATTGACCGTTCTCACCATAAGCTGTGTGTGTGTGAAAGTAACACATTACTCTCATCCTACACGCCATATAGGATGACTCCTCAGTATGAGGTTATGTACTATTCACGGTCTAAAAAGCTGGCATCATGTGGACATTTCCCACAAACATGTTAGATAAGTCAATAAAATATCAAATAAAGTGGTTGACAGAATGAAGGGAAACATAATTATGTGAATTATGTCCCACCGCCAAATTGGTGCGCTCATGCGGGGAAGCACATTATATCCTGTATGCCATAGATGTTTGCCAATTGTCAAATGAATAAAATGAGAGACAGCTACGGAAATTGCACCTCATTTTTTTTCAGAGATACAGAGACTTATCTGCCTTAAAGTTAAATTACTACTACTACAGAGGGGAGAAGGCAGCCATCTACACATCCCTAATTATGAAAAGTACCTTCGCACTTCTAAAAGGTGTCTGACTATTGCAAACAGGCTTTATAAATTCAGTTACTCTATGGATTGAAGTGGGGGGAAGTAGCGGGTAGGAAAAAAATCTTCATAAAAACAGTGGAACCGGCGAAGCATGAAATAGCTCCCTCTTTCTTTCCCTCCCACTGGGGTAAAATGCTCCTCACCACCCCTGATAAAAAAAAAAAAAAAAATGAGGGATTAGGAAAGGCAGTGTTTTGGTCCTGTTTCAAATCAGTGCAGATTAGCTCGTCCTTCCCCTTGATAATGCGCCGAAATTTCAGGGACACTGCAGAAATGGATGCAGCTGTGGGGCCAGGCAATGGGCTCGGAAACTCAATTGTAGGAGGAATATTGTCTCTGGCTTTTATTTGAAGCCTGTAGCATTGTGGCATTTACAATAATAGCAACACAACACCTATAAACTTCCAGGGATGAAAATGCTCAATGGTTGCTAAAAACAGAAAGTGTGCGGGGAGGATTAGGCATGGAGAAATCCTACAATGGAAATGGAAAAATGTACACCCAGAATGCAACTGATGTCGTGCGCAATGCACTGCTCCGGCATGTCTGTTTACCTAAGAAGTGTTCCTTTTTTTTTACACAATCCTCAGTCAAACCTGTTAGAGATGTGCAAGTAGGTGCAATCACGCTGTGTCCTGTCTGAATGGATTAGTCTCACTTCGCTCCTGCTGTCTAGCAGATGCCCATGACACTGAAAGATTGCATATAACCTTGCAAATCTCCCTCTGTTGGTTTGGGCAGTGGTCCGCGGAGTGACACGCATTAAACATGTATGAAAAATACAGCCTGCATTTACGGCTGTTTTCCCACGCTAAGTGTAATCTCATTAATCATGTAGTGAAGTTCAGAGGATTTAATACCACGACAATAATTTAAGCACACATCGTTCTCGACGGATGCCATTACTCTATATGAGGCGCTTACATCAAATTTACAGCTGTTGCTTTGTTGGTGAAGGGTCTGTGGTCTCTAGAATAAAGACATGGGGGTCTAGGCTCTTGTTTTATCAACCCGACGGAAATAATAGGGCACACACTTCCTATTTACTCCGTACACTGGGCCAGTGATAGGAAATCAATAGGAATCTTCCTTGAACCACAGAGGGGATAAATTGCGGGATGTAGCCCGATGTGACACACAATGACTGCAGAAGGACATTGCAGCTTATTTCTGTTACACATTATTTCATAACACAGCGTCATCTGTATAACTTGTTTATTTCCTTAGAAGTATTGCAGGGATAATCAACAGTGGAAGGTCATAAAGATGGAGCTGAGAGGCGTCGCAAGATACTCATTTCACTGTTATCCTGCAGAGTAGGAGGAAATGAATTCAATTAAATAACACTACTCTTGTCTACAGTTTTATGTCCAAATATAGATTTGTCACTGATATTTTGTGAACTTGTCAGGAGCATCTCTACCATTAAAACTTAAAAAAAAAAATTCAGTTGGCATGCATTGGCGAATGTCTGAAATTTTCATTTTTACCTCAGATAGTGGCACCAAAAATGCTGTTTGATGATGAAATGATAATTAGAAATAGTTATTCTCTTGTCAAGGTTGAAACTATGGGTGAATGGATGAAATAGAAGACCAAGCTGCTGTGCAAAAAACTAGGGCTCACGTCATGAGATTGTCTGCTTAGTGCAATAAAAGTGCACTGAACAAAACTACTACAAATCCTTTATTGCATTATGCATGCGGGCTCTATTTTCCAGGTGATCTAACATGAACACGAGCTGCTTTTTTTCCTCTGTTGCCCAGAATTCACCTCAGCACGCTTAGTACAACTCGGCAAACCGCACCACAGGGAAGCACTCTCAGCTCAAGTACCATCATACCTATAATCACTCACCCCCCCAAAAAAAAAATATGTCATTACAGTTCATTTACTGTTGCCAGAATGTTAGGATTCTCCTCAATATCCCTCCATCCAACAAGCGTGGCAGCTGTGTAACATCTCAGCTCTGCTCTGCTTGGACCAGCTCAGAAGCGTGAAGGGTAGAGGACAGGGGGCATTCATATGTATGTATGCACTGAGCCATAGAGAAGGGATATCACTGAGGCATGGGGAGAGCTGTGGGCTGCATGAGGCGCGGGGCTAACGGTGCCCTGCTGCGAGCCCTACCCGGGTAAAACAATACTGTTTATGTCTGACTGGCTTTACACTGCGGGGGTCACAGAAGAGACGGAGAGGCACAGGGATAAATAGAGAGAGGGCCATGATGCGGGGCGGTAGTATGCATAAAATCACACGATTCACGGCGGTTTATTGCAACACTAAGATATGGAAAATAAGAAATAAGATTAGAACCTTTCGAGACGATTTGAAAGTTTTCTATAAAAGAGAGCCGAGGTTGTTTTCGGGACACCCTTTAGGTAGCCATTTTAAGGTCTTCAGGACTCAGTGGAGACCAAAGCCAAGCTAAAAGGAGAGTTATTAGGATTTTAAACACAACACCAAATGGATAGTAATTCTTATTTGTGTGCGCTGGATGTGTAAAAAAGCAACTGTTTTGCTATTTTTCCCCCCAAGTGGTTAAAGAAATCGATTCATGCAGGTTTAAAGGAAAAAAAAAACGGATCTATCCCATAGCATTTTACATTTTTGCAAACCGCTCATTCTCTAAATTATATGATATCATTATATGTTATGTTATGAGACCAGATTTATCCGCAGGTGGAGGAGGTAGTGGTGGCGGCACAGGTGGGAAGGCTGCCAAGTCAGTTTAAAATATTGCATTTCATCTTTTATAGGCGTTCTACCACTTGATACTTTTAAAGATGCCCCGGGAAGATTTCCAGGCGTATTTGTGGCAACAAGAAATATATATCTTATCCAGCTGTGTATGTGGTGACCAAAGCAGGTATTTAAAGCCGAAACATGATCCCTTCCTAACCCTGATCAAGTGGGTTTTTGTCCTGATGCTAACCAGAACATACGCACAGAGTTGTCAGAAGACAAAATTGAAAATTAAACCTAAATAACCGTAAGGTGGCAACAATAAATAAATGTCACGTTTTTTAAATATTCGTGGTTTGCAAGAATGTACATTGCCAAAATTGTATTTTGGCGACTGGGTTCCAACGTGTATTCATAAAGATACAAAATTGACCATTTCAATATCCTTAAAAGCTGACTTTGATCGATGTATCCACCCTCGTTCACATAAGAATGGCTCTCATTTTTACAATACAATAGCTCGATGGCAAACAAGTATGAAATGTGAACTTGTTCGGCATGTAAGTGCTCACATGCAGTCATGCTGTTTGCCTGTGACCAATGTGATGTCAAGATACTCTAACACAGTTTTCACATGCTTGGTGTAGTTGATTACATGCTTTTTTCCCAGTAATTTCATGATTGCAGCGAAAATAGACGTCTTGACTGTGAAAAAGTGATGTTCAGAAATGACAAGGCTCAGACTGCACTCATCGGGTCAATCAGAGAATTGTTCAGTTCAACAAAACCATGTGATGAAAGCTGTTAACGGCACGCCGACTGTAGCTGCCTCCCCCCCCCCGTCATTTAGAATCAGCCAGTCTGTCCGTTGGGTCGGTAAACATTTTCCTGGTCTCATAAATGTCTCTTTACTTGCAAACTAATGTAATGAACCCTGGTGTAGTGAAAATGTAATAATGCATCCCACGGCAATGACTGTTTAAATGAGTCCGGCCTACGCTTACCCGCTGCCCACCCCTCTCCCGCTTTTCTAGGTCAGAAAGATGGCGTGCCAAACCCTTTTTTCTAAAATGGCTGCTCTGTGGGGCTGGACGGTCCCCTGATAGCGCCATTGTGGTGACAGGAAAGTGATTATGTATTGATCATGATCACATAGACACTGGTGTAGCTCTCTCTCTTGTCTGTGGACAGAGAGGATAATAGCTCATGATCAGACGGGGAGACTGACAGCCCATCTCTCCAGGCGGTGCCACCAGCACTATTTTTGGACAGTACCACCTATTTGATTGAAATGCATGTGCACGGATGGGGAATAATGGAAGAATTAGGAGGCGATTAGCGCTGTGAGGCAGAGTATTGTCAAATACAAAGTGTAGCGCCGCGCTGTAGTGCGGCAGGCCAAAGCTCTTGATAACACAGAAAACGGTTGTAACGAGGTGGAGAAAACAAGCGTGTCGAGGCATCCTTTCATCCGTCCATCCATCCCTGTCCATCTACTCTCTCAGAGGAGTAGATGACATACTTGGAGCACCGCCAGTTGGTTTTCCTACAGTAGTCAAAGCCAGTTTTAGATTCCTGGGCTGCAGATGGGCATTTATGGCAACGCTGCAGATGGGCATTAAGGGAAACCCTAAAACAAATAAGCATGCTCATAAACAACTGGCATGTGCAAACTTTTTTGTCATTTGCCAATACGGCCTCAAACCTCCCATGCCTTCATTTGTCACTACTTCCACCAAACACTCTTCTGATCTACAGCCCGGGCTCCGACTAAAAAGTGGTGGCCCTCCTCTACTATGATGGTTTATATTTATATCAGGGAGATGTAAGTGTTTGGGAATGCATGGAGGCACGGTAAATAATCACAAGGTAGGAAAAGCCATGGTCTCCCTCAGCCCATCGGTCTTCATAACGGGAGGAATGACGCATACTGATCTTGAGCTGCGTGTTTCAGCGGGGACGGGGCAAATGAATGGGGAACACCCTGTTGAGGCTGAAAGCATCAGGACACATGTGTTTATGTCATGCCTGAACACGCTTTTCAAAATTAGCCTCGGCCAAATACGACAAAGGCCAGAGGAGACCTTACAGCAGGAAAAAAAACATCTTGAAGATAAGATATGGTTGTCAGCATCCAAGAAATTGTTCCCCAGAGTCAATGATGGATAAGGGACGCTGCGCTTTTGAAGAGTAAGGGGACCGTCACACTTAAGCACTTACATTGTCATTGTTGTAGTACAATTACTGGTCTTCTATAAGACAGAGAGGGAGCCGTTACAGAGAAACAGGGGACAGTGTATGCGTGTGTGTGTGTGTGTGTGTGTGTGTTTGCGTACAACACCTGTCTGTGTGTGTACGTAACATCCCTATTTCACCGAGTCGGCCACCGAGTCTGCCGCCTTGACAGGCCGTTTACAGGAACGGCAGGAACAAAATAATTAAGAGGGTCCTTTGTTCCCCGCTGATGGCCGTGACATACGCCGCCATTTTAAAGGGTTGTGTCATTGATTCACTTTAATTAGTTCATAGGAAATGTGTGCAACATGCAGATAGAGTTCAGGACTGGAAGTCGAGGACGGAAAATTGGGCACTTCACATGTTTAATTGCTCCCACGGCGTTCACAATGGCAAGGTAATAACAAAGAATAAGGCAGAGTATATTGTCTAATGAACAACTTTATCATGAGTAAATGAAGAAAATGTTGCTTAATTTGAGAACTCTGCCACAGGGCCAAGGGTGTTTAATGTGAATTATGTTTCCTCCCAAAAAAAAAAGGAAAAAAGGAAGGAAAAAAAAATACTAGTTTCAGCATAATGTAAAACTGTGGTGGGAAATGAACTTGCGGTTAATATTTTTTGCCGCACTACATCAACACTCGTTCCTGAGAGTGCTAAACCGGAGATCAAAGTTATTACTTAATACCAGAAATGAATTACTTATGTATACGCCGATGCCAAAACGCCCTTAACGAGGTGTGTAGCCGAAATCCTGTTCCAGATGAGCTGCTCAGCGGCCAACGGTAGGAGACTGCGTGTGTTTATGAATTTCTGTGCGAATGCAGAGCTGCTGTGCAACGTGGAACCAGCAACGCTAGACTGAAATGACTAAATCCCCCACAGAACATATAACGAGGGGTGAATTAGGATGAATGGACTGATATCCAGCTAAAAAAAAAAAAAAGACACCGCGTCCTGTCCACTTAACCTCCCTTTGTGAATATCCTTGTTTAAGCTGTGCAGTTTGCCTGCCGGTCTATCAAGTCCGAGCTTCTCACAGCGAGTTAGCCGCAAATGTCCTCACCGTCAAAGCCATTAGGCCACATCAGTTTGGAGAAAAAGAGCAAAACATGTCGTAGTGAACAAAAAAAAAAAAAAACAGCACTGTGCAGAAAGGGAAGAGGGCCTGCCAATTCCAGACAGGGGAACAACACTGGGAAATTGAGGCAAATATATCTCTTTGTCAATTTTTCAACAGTGAGTCAAGGCAGGTCATTTTGAACTGCGGCGTTGACGTACCTTGTGATTAATTTTGGGCTTCTTTGGATGAGTTTTGGGGTCCAAGATGAACACAAAATAGCCGGCCAAACTTAGAACAGTTCTTTTGGGGTTCACATGAGAGACGTCTGCATTCTGTCCTCTGGTTTGAAGAGGGCGAGGCTCGGTTTGAGAGGGATTCCGTCACATTCGCACGAGTTTGTCAAAATGCAGAAGTACTTCAGTCGAATCTGAATGACTGCCGTCAGGTTGTTTTGGCTCATGTTGCCAACACAGGCCTAAAGAAGCAGATCATATCGTGTTAGTCTTTGAGTGTTATACGAATAATAACCGAGGACGTTTTCCTTCAAAACCTCTTGTTCTGTAACGACTGCTGCTCATTCAGATGTGAATAATTAATGAATCCAAACATTCAGTACCTATTCATACCGTGAGTACCTGGTGCTCGTTTTAATGTGTCTTGTTTTGACTTGTGGGATGTCACGTTTTTAACTTAGCTGGTTTTCCACATGCAAATAAAGACGTTTCTAACACAAAAGGTCGACAGTAAAGTAGTTTCTTTTCTACTCTATCCTATGTCACTGTGACTTAAACACCGGGAAAGATAACAGTAAGCTAAAATCTGAGTGACGCGACCTAAAAAATGTATTATTATGTAAATTGGGATACTCACTAATGAATGAAAACATTGTAGTGATCCACATCCCCTTCCAAATTCACAGGTTTACCGGCAATACTCAGGGGTGTTTTTATCGGTAAAAGAAAAAAAGTGAATTTCTGTGAACATTTACATTCTCTCAGCGTGCTAGTTTCATATTCAGGGGCAGCACCAGCACTGGGGATGACGTCGCATCGAAAACAAAGAACAGAGTTGGAGAGAAGCGTTGCCATCCCTCCCTCTGCAACGTCTCCCTCTGGCTGCTGCAGTGCAAGAAGATGTTCTCAGTCAATTACATATTTTCTATTCTCACAGCCTGTAGAGGTAGAATTTAAAAAAAAAAAAAAAAAAGAGAAGCAACCTGAAGCGCCTCAATGACAGCAGTATCACGCGAGCTGTTCCCCATAACCCCGGCAATTGGCCCATCTAAAGGCACCGTGTGACAGAGGTCCTCCACCTCCCACACAACTGCATTAAGACACCGGACTCCACTGAATCCAGTCATGTCGTTTGTTCCAGCGCCGAGCACCTCCTAAGTAATACACTCTGTCATCTGACAGCCGTCCTGGAGTGAGAAGGGTTAAAGCGTTTTCCCAAGGAATGTTGAAACGTACTACGTGACTGGTGACTTAATGTCTTCGTCAGCCGGCGAGAGCGGCGCTATGCCGCCGTCTGACAAGCAATCCATCACAGAGAACACACAGACAGAAAGCCGCATGCCACCACGCAAAGTGTCCGCATGACAGACATGCTAAAACACACGGCTACGGTGCGCACCTTCCCGACGCGCACGCCGACACGTGCTCGTGCGTTCGTATCCTCGACGGAGGCAGGCGCACACTTTGTGCACTTGTTAACATTCTGACAGTCGTACCACGCAGGAAGGCGGACGGATGCACAAACACTCCAAATACTGAGCGCGCGGCTCACCTAGCCCTAAACTCTCAAAGTCGGTGGTCAGCAGAAAAAAAAAAAAAGAGAAAAAAAGGTTCAGAAATGACAGAGGAGGAGAGCGACAGGAATGGTGGAATGTGGATTTACAACCCTAGTAATCCCAAGGTTTGTTTACACTCCCAGAAGTGAAGTGAAATTTTAAAGGGCTATCTCTGTAGCGTGCTGGAGAGCAGATTCACCCAATTACACAGCAACCCCCAGTGTGACATAGTAAAACTGCTGTGGGATTGACTGTGTGTGTGGGAGTGCGCATGGCTTTATGAGTGTGTGTGTGTGTGTGTGTGTGTGTGTGTGTGGACACCAGACTGTGACTGTGGTAAAACCACAAACTGACTAAATCCATACTGCAGTGTTGAGAGCAATACAGCTGCCAATGCTCCGATACACAAACAGCTAGAACGTAAGAAGGCTGTTTGATGCCACTCTTGACAGCCAGACAGGACGGGTAACACACACACACACACACACACACACACACACACAGCAGCCAGACCTGCATCTGTCTGCAATATAATACAATAACAACAGAACATTTATAGTTGTACCTGGAGGAGAACTAAGGAATAAAGAAAAAGGTAAAAAAAACTCAATTACATGCAGGGACATAAATTTTGATGACAGAATAAAAGCATGGCCAACAAGTCCTCTTTCTTTTTTTTTCCTTTTAACTTTCCCTTCATTGTATCAGACAGCTGAGGCATGGCAGCGACTGTGCGAGCCAGGCGAGGGCTTTAGTTAATGGGGACGGACGCGAAGAGGAGGGCCTCGCCTCTACTGGAGATTTGATCCTTTCGTCTTATCAGCTTCTTTTTCAAATGACCTTGCTGTATGGACTTTTATGCCTCCCCTCCTTTATTCTCTGCCGGTGATTGGATGGGCCTCTCTGGTCTCAAATCTCTGCCACCTTGATGAATGTGTTCCACCCCCATTCATGTTGCGCTGACCATTCCCCCCCTCCACTACCAGCCACAGTGTGGCACATGAATCTTGGCTGGAGGCACTTCAATATGTAATCAAACACACACGCACACTCAAGTACGTACAACAAAACAATCTAATTACCGGAATAACTGTTGGAAAAAAAATGTGTATTTATCAAACGCGTGCCGGTTGTATGTGCACCGGCATTTAATCAGAGTTGATAAATCCTAATTGCTCCAAACGGCTATGCTTGTGCACGTTTGAGGTCGTTTGCTTGAAGAAATGCTCCCAATTAACCACGTGGTGACAAAACATCTCAACAAAACTTCCCAGATCCCTCCCCAACCTTAATCTGCCGGTGGCCAATGAAATCTCACAGCGCAAAAAAAGACTCGGATGCTCTCAGGAGTGGCTTTTGTGCATGAGCCTTAAATCATGGAGTAAATCTTGCGGTATCTGTTTTGAGAAGCAGCGCCTGCTCATGAGCCCTTCGTGCCCGGAACTCCAACACCATCTCCTCCAACCCCTCTAACCCGAACCCTCCCCCGGTATGACAGTCAGGTCCTAAACATGTACTTTTTTTGAAACGCCCAATATACACATCAGAAGTTTGCAGTAACTTTATCGGCCAACTTTTTTATCCTGGTGACAGAGCTGAAAGCACAGCTAATAAAGTCATTTGTTAAGCCCCTTTTATGTTCCAATGTCATTTTTGCTTTGCTTCCCTTGCAGTTAAATTAAGTCTACACAGTCTTTAGTGGGAGCAAAATGTAACTTTTAAAGAGTGTTATTATGTCTTTCAATGGGGCGCAATTGCTGCTTTTAATTTTAGGCACTGAGCGCTGGATGCCCGCAGGGTCCAAATAGCTACGGTTGGTACCACAGACAATTAATAATGCAGATGTAGAGGAATGAGAGTACACGGGATCCTGTTCCTGCTGCTCAACACTGTAAAATCACCTGAAGCATGAAAAGGGAAGCGCGCACACATTCGCGTTGACTTTTGGCTGCGGAGCCGCTGAGCAAAAGTTCTGTCTTTTTTTTTTTTTTTTTTTTGGGGAAAAAAGCAAAGCGTAAGTGGGAGTGACGTGCCGCACAATACAAGATGCAGCAGGAGGGAGACACAAAGGAGCAAAGAGGGATGAATGCAGAGCAGGGAAAGTGCACGAGAGAAAAAAAAAAAAAAAAAAAAAAAAAACCCCAAAAAAA